>PVJN01002457.1:0-117592 GCA_004026805.1 Lasiurus borealis | reverse complement strand
GGGAGTACCTTCGCCTTGCTCTCGGGCTGCGGGGGGCCTTCGTCCTTCCCGTCGGCTTTGAGCGGCAGCGGCAGCTTGGATTCCCCGGGGGACATCATATCTGCAAGACCCATAGATGCTAATCGAAAACAGGAGAGAGAGTTTAGGATTATACATGTGAATGGGCAGGTGGAGCGCCCGCTGACACGAGTGACCGAGCCATGCCCGGGGCACCGGACGGTCCCTTGAAGGAAGGAAAGGAAAAGGACATCGTAGCTCAGAGCAGTGAACTGTAATTTCTGAGGTCTCAATAGCATGACACTCTGGCATCCTTTATTAAAAAAAAAAAAAAAAAAAGAAGCAATCATTTATTTACTTAAGATCCAAACCACTGAGTCACCTTATAGCAATATTACTTAATAAGTCCAGGCTTTAAACTGCTCGGCAGGTGTTGAAAGCAAATGCTGGTGGTGTGTACTTTTTACCTGGTGCCTAGAGGATTTAGTGCTTCCTTTCTTTCCCAAATTCAAAGAATCTAGCAGTCTGCAAAATCATTTGACCTATTACAGTGTTTCATCCGAAAAGCTTATTTATCTATGGCATGGGGCCCCGCCTATAACAATGGAAGACGACTGTGACAGATGACTTCAAAGAGAGCGATCAGAAGTAGTAAGTTTGGAAGGGAAGGATCTAATCATTCTGCCTGGGCTAGCTTCCTCCTGGGCTGGCGCAGCGCGCACCTCTCTGTCCCGGGCAGAGCGCAGACACCCAGGGCCGACACCCCCACAGCTCCGGGGTCAACCATCCCAGGCAAAACGTGTTTTCTCCTTGGTGGCTCAGAAAGTCAATCAAATTCATTTCCGCTTTTGAGCGAAAGGGTTACCCAGGAACAACCGATTTATACACGTTTATTGCAAATACGAAGAGAGTTTGCAAGTGAAAAACCGAGTTTGACTTTCTTTCTGAAGGGAGAGCGAGGCCACAGTGGGAAGGAGTGTCGGTCCCGGAGTGACAGCTGAGCTCCTGCAGGACCTACAGTGAGTCCATCTGCACGTGCGCCCCCACACATGTGCGAGGAGCCGGAGCGGAGAGGGGGGCGGAGGAGGAAGAGGGAGAGCACGGTGAGCCTTGTGAGCGAGCTAAGACCAGGAAGCACCCCGATTTCCAAGCGAGTTAATCCGAGGTCTTCTGGGCGGGACCCACGTTGCATCTCACGGACGGGGCTGCTCCGGGGACAAGTGCATGTGGAGCACGGCGTGCCGAGCAGCTCAAAGACAAGGAAGCTGCCCAAAGGCCCCCGGATCACCCACTGCAAAGCGATTACCGCACATGTCCGTGTATTGCTGCGTTTTAGGCAATAATTAGTTTTAATGACAGCGGAGGGAGGGGGGCAGGGCTCTGGCAGACTGGCTGGCCGGCTCTGTGGAGCTCATGGGCTGACATCGCCAGCATCAGGGCAGGTGGGAGCCAGAGGTCGTGCCAAAAGCCCCCCTGCCACGAGCTGGCCAGCTCCGTGGGCGCGCTCCCCGGGCCACGCCGATCCGCTCCGCTGGCTTTCCGAGGCCGTGCGCGGCCCTGTCGCCCTGAAGTCACCATCACACACACATCATCATCATAATTGGGATGTTTTTCTTCTTCTTTTTCTCCAAATTGCTTTCAATGCTGAGACTTTAAGAACTGGAACAAAAAGCTTTTCAAGGGATGCAGCTGCGGAGAAGAATCCATTGGGATCAGCTGAAAACGCTGTTATTTTTGTGGACGTGTGACACTCAGACGGCAGCTGAGAGGCACTGCACGGAGCGGGCCGCCTTGCTGCTCTGGTGGCTTTGCTCTGGGGTCTAGCAGGGTGGGAACTGGCACCTCGGTACGGCGAGAAAGTCCCTTTTTGGGGGAACGGAGGGGGGAAGCAGGACGAGGGTGGACAGAGGGGCTTACTGATGCCAGTCTACCCGTCCTGGCCAGCTATTCACAGAGGTGGCTCAGAGGAGCGACAGCACAATCCCCGAGGAGGTGGCCACGTCCCGGACATGCGGCTCCGGCGAGGCCCTCCTTCTCCAACGGCTACCACAGTCTTGTTAGCATTTGTAACACATCATGCGAAATATTAAAAAATATAAAAAGTAATAATATCCTTCTTCATGCATTAAATGTGTACACGTACACAGAGCGGTGTGGAAGTGTAAGGAACTAGGTCAGTACGTATTATGACAATGATAATGACTTACACTGATTTAAAAATCAGTCTTAGATGAATATAAGCATGTATATTGATTTGAAATACTCCAAACTTCCTCATTTAAAATAGAAAAAGTATTATATATCTTAAAATGGGCCTTTGGGTTACACAAATATAAAAATTGCCCAAGACTGCCTTGATTTATTATTTTCAGAGACAGAAGGATTTAAAATAAGAGTTTTGTTTGGTGCTCCTGCCTTGCGATGTAAACTGTATCCGTCCAGGTCCTTCTTTTCGGTGGCTTTTTCCATCCTTTTGTGGAAACGCTTCTTTCGACTTCTCAGCAGAATCCTCAGGGAAGCGTGCACAAAGCCCACTCTCTCGGGGCACCATTTCTCCCCTGTCTGAGGAGACCGCCGCCACAGGCACCTGCTAACTCAGGCCCTGCGCCCCCAATCCTGAGAGGCTGCAGAGAACCCGGAGCGGATGCCGGTGTGTAGACAGCGCACGCACCGCCCTCGGCTTGGCCAGCAGAAGAGCCGGAATGACTGAGCGTCATGCGGGCACGGTCCCCAGACTCACATGTCCAAAGAACAGAGGACAGGCGGTGTGACCTCGCTGTTCACCCTCCTCTCCCACTTCCTCCCTCGCCTCCCTCCCAGGCTGCACGCCATTCCCAGGAGGCCAAACAGGCCCGCAACGCACCGCCCTTTCTTTTCGCGGAAAGCAAAACAGCGCACTCAGCAAAATGTTCCCTTCCTTGTGTCTGAAAACCCAAAGGACCCTCTGTGCACACACCTGTAATGTTTGGGGCTGTTTTCATATGTAGCAACTACATAGCGAACACCATGGACACCACACACACCGAGTGCATGAGGAAAGCGCGCTCCTCTGTCTAGTTCAGCAGGGCCTGGGCACCCCCTGAGCACCCCTAGGCTGACGCACCTCCACGTGGGCCGAGCAGGTGAGAGGCAGGACCGCCATGTCCACCACAGCCCTCTGCCACCCGACCAGCCACGGGACCGTCCGCCTGAGCAAACCAGCATGTGAGCCAGCATCCCTCTCCCAGGAAATCGGCCCTCGCCCGTGCCCGCCCCTCTGCCCACCCTCTGCCCCTGCCTGGCCCTGCCTGCCCCCGCCTGGCCCCGCCTGCCCCATCTCCAGAAAAGCTGAGTGAGCACCCTCAGACCAAAAGGTCACTGCCCTGAGCCTGCCGTCCGCTCCCCCGGAGCCGGCCCCACGGTCCCGCAGACACGCGTGGGCCCTCATCCCGTGCCAGAAACGCTGAATCGTCACTATTCCTCGGCTGTGCGGCTTTATTACTTTCTATCGGGGAGCATTTGACTTAATAAAGCTGAAATCAAATCATATAAATGTGTAAAAAATTCGGATGAAGGCTGAAATTATTAAAAATTCAGTATTTCAAAATGCACAACGCAATAAAAGGTATACACGCTCCCAGTCCGTACGAAGCCTGCGAGGATAAATGGCCTTTCACGGCACGGATTAGCTTTGTGTGAAATAACAAATAACGGCATTATCGGAAGAGTGTGAAGCCCTCCCGTGAATCCCCGTGAAACCGGTTATTCCTGAGGAATGCATAAATCCCCCGCAGGCCCGGGGCCACCTGCTTGTTGCTGGTGATGTTTGTGGCCCCGGAGTCCAGAGGAAGAGGGAAAAGGAGCACCGCTAATAGCGGGCGGGAACTTATCCTGCAGATTCGATGCCAGCGGTTCTCCACCTTCCTAAGGCCATGACCCTTGCATACGGTTCCTCATGGGGTGGTGACCCCCAACCATGAAATGTTGCTACTGTGATGCATCGTGATGTCAATATCTGCATTTTCCGAGGGTCTTAGGCGACCCCTGTGAAAGGGTCGTTCGACCCCCAAAGGGGTCTCACCCACAGGTTGAGAACCGCTGTTCTATGCTCTACGAGGAACTTTATTTCAGGAGCCAGATGAAACCCGTGATGCCACAACCCCGCATCCCCACACCTGGGAAGGGGGAAGCATCGAGCTAAAGGCTGCTCGGAGCTGGGCCCTGCTCCCCGCAGATGTGAGACCCGCCTCAGAGGCGAAGGCCTGGCCTCCCTCCCCACGCCCCCACCCCCAGGAAGGCCCATTCTGTTTACGTGAACACTCCCATGTTCCCCGCAGTTCCTATGTGCCCTGTTCCGAACCCGCTCAAAGGGGAGCCATCGGGGGAAGGCTGTGCCATCCGGCCTGACACCAGGACTGGCTCCGGCAGGATGGGCAGCATGAGAGCCGGCGCTGTGTCCACCTGCCAGAGGGCAGCTCAGGGCGCCGTCCCAGGCGAGCGCCGGAAGGCAGCACAGGCAGAGGCATGAGCGGTCATGGGGGCCCCCCTATGGCCACTGGGGAGCCCCGGGCACTGCAGCCTCCATCACTCCACCCGCAGGCGGCTCTGGCTCCCCGGGTCCCTGAGCTACACGGCGCTTTCTCGGCATGAGCCCAGCACTCGCTGGCTGGGGGAGCAGGAGGCTTGGGGGGCTCCGGGCGGAGGAGTCTGAGAACAGGGATAGTTGCCCGGGTTGGGCATTCTAGCCATTCGCAATCCGCTCCCCACGCTCACCAGACGGGGTTTGGTAAGAGAGCAGCTGAGACATGTGAACACACCGAAAACACTAGAACAGTTCTTTAACCAAGTGTCTGCTTTATCAACCATCTGCCAAGAGCACGTGCCTATGCGGACACTTACGGTGAGCTCCCCTAAAGGAAAAAGGGAACCCCACCTGCCCTCGGTCATCGCCCTGAAGCAGGACGTTCACACTTGCCTCCGCCACCCTCCAGGGAGAACACAGACCCTGTGTGGGCCCCCATACTCCCAGAATGACCCCCACCCCAAGAACCAGATGGTTAGCAAGTACTCTCTCTCCAACGACATTGAACTATGTCCACGTAAGTTATCTGACATGCGACCCTCACATCTTAACACGGGGAAGCAGACTGAGCAGGTCTCCAGGAAGCAGAAAGCGGTGTTCCCCACTTCCCCGCGAGGTGGAGGCTGGGGGGACGGGGGTGGGGGGGCGGTTACCTGTGGAGCTGTTCACCATGTTGGGCGTCATGCTGTAGGGCGGCGCCTGCGTGTTCACCAGCCCCGAGCTGTTGTTCATGGGCTGGCTGTAGGGCGAGCTGGAAGCCATGAGTCCGCTCTGGTTCATGCCGGGGAAGCTGCCTTGCCTGTGAGGAGAGAGAGCACACGCATCTGTACACGGAGCCCGCCCGGGCCGCGCTCGCCCTGGTGGCCACTTCTCGGGGGCATCTGTGCAGGGGGCGGGGCTGGAATGTCTGCTGTTTGCTCAAAATCACCCATTTTCTGGAGAGAGGCTGAGCTCTACTCCTAAGTCGTTATTTAATGCACTACCTGATTTATGAAATTCCAAATCATATAAACTTCACAAATAAATTCTACATTTCTAAGCTGGTCAAGATTGACATAGGCATTGTAGAAGAAAGGGGGAACTTGAAATAATAACAGGAATTACAAAAGCAAGCTAAATTAACTGCCGTTTGAAAAGGGCTGACTCTTTATGAACATTACTTAATGCCCTCCCATCACAAACCAGAAGTCAAGAAATGCAAAACAGACGAGCAGGTGGGAGGGTGATTTAAAAAGAAATCCCTGGACCTAAAGTTTCTGAACTCCTGACTGTGAGAGCGAGCATTTCCACAACCCCTTCCCCCTCTGCTCGGACGTGCTGAAACCGGGGCGGTTAGCCGCCCACCAGCTCCTGCATCTGAACCCCCTGTGACCGGCTGACCCCCTCGTTCCGCGGGGTTCCAGCAGCAGGAGGCTGCTCTGTGCCCTCCCAGGCTCCGTCCTGAGCCACCCTCCCCGCGGCACGCAGATGCAGGAACTCTCTTTTGGTGACAGTTTGGTTAGTTTATGTCTACAATCGGAGAGACACGCCTCTTCATTCCTGCAGAGTGCGCAGGGATACTGTTTGATCAAAGGAGGCGGATGTCTCTTCTCTAACTGCAGGTAATGGGGGGGTGGGAGGGAAAGGGAGATCTGGGAGAGGAGGGTTTTAGAAGCAAGATGGTTAATTTTCCCAGAAAATTACTGTAAAGAAGATGATGGCAATGTGGCAAAATCCTTTGTTCCCCTTCTGGTTTGTGGTGTTTATTATTTTTTAAAATAAACCTTTATTGTTCAGATTATTACAATTGTTCCTCTTTTTTCTCCCCGAATCTCCCCTCCACCCGGTTCCCACCCATCCTCTGCCCTTAACCTCCCCACTACTGTCCTCATCCATAGGTGCATGATTTTTGTCCACCCTCACCCTCACCCTCCACACCCCTTTCCCCCTGAGGATTGTCAGTTCACTCCCTTTCTGTGCTCCTGATTCTATTATATTCACCAGTTTATTCTGCTCCTCAGATTTTTAATTCACTTGAGTTTTAGATTCACTTGTTGATAGATATATATATTTGTTGTTTGTAATTTTTATCTTTACCGTTTTCTTCTTAAAAAAAAAATACCTTTCAGCACTTCATATAATACTGATTTGGTGGTGATGAACTCCTTTAGCTTTTTCTTATCTGTGAAGCTCTTTATCTGCCCTTCAGTTCTGAATGATAGCTTTGCTGGGTAGAGTATTCTTGGTTGTAGGTTCTTGCTATTCATCACTTTGAATATTTCTTGCCACTCCCTTCAGGCCTGCATAGTTTCTGTTGAGAAATCAGCTGACAGTCATATGGGTGCTCCCTTGTAGGTAGTTAACTGCTTTTCTCTTGCTGCTTTTAATATCCTCTGTCTTTTGCTCTTGGTATTTTAATTATGATGTGTCTTGTTGTGGTCCTCTTTGGATTCCTTTTGTTTGGGGTTCTGTGCACTTCCTGGACTTGTAAGTCTATTTCTTTCACCAGGTGGGGGAAAGTTTTAGTCATTATTTCTTCAAAGAGGTTTTCAGTATCTTGCTCTCTCTCTTCTTCTGGCACCCCCATAATTCAGATGTTGGTACACTTGAAGTTGTCCTAGAGGGTCCTTACACGATATTCATTTTTTTGGACCCTTTTTCCTTTTAGCTTTTCTGGTTGGGTGTTTTTTGCTTCTTCGTATTTCAAATCTTTGACTTGATTTTTGCGATCTTCTAGTTTGCTGTTGGATCTCTGCTTCATTTCTAGTTGGTGCTTTTTCATATCCTCAAGAGTCTCACTAAATTTATTGGCCTTTTCTAGAAAATTCTTGAAAAACCTTATAATCATGGTTTTGAACTCCATATCCAGTAATTTGCTTTCCTCTATTTCTTTCATTTGTGATCTGTTTCTTTGTCTCTGCATTTTCGCTGCTTCCCTGTGTTGGTAAAGTAGCTTTGTGTGGTAGGTGTCCTATGTGGCCCAGTAGCTCCGCCTCCCGTTACCTGAGGTGGACATTCTCAGTGCACCCCATTGTGGGCTGTGTGTACAGTCTTGTTGTAGTTAAGCTTTGATTGTTGATGGTATCACTGGGAGGAATTGACCTCCAGGTCAACTGGCTGTAAGGATCAGCTGGGAGAACGTCTGTGCTGGACACACCCTTAAGAGACAAGACTTGCAAAAGCCTCTGTGCTCAGCTTGGATGGGGCGGAGTCTCAGGGCAGAGCAGATAGCAATGACTTCCCATCAGCCCTGCCCTAAGAGGCCCCTGGTCTCAGTGTCCCTTGGTAATCGCTGCAAGCACCTCTGAGAGAAAGCTGCCCTCGAGTTTCACCCACTGCCAGACAGTCCAGTTTCTCTCCGAATGAGTCTGGGTCCCCAGAGTTTTACCTGGAACTGGAGTTCAGTGCAGTCGGAAGCTCTTGTCTCCCTGCTGCTCGAGAAAGCCAGCCACGTACTCAATTGCCAGTCCTCTCCACATGTACATCTCAATACCTCTGCCTCCTGTAGCTCCTCTGAGTCTCAGTGTGCTTTCTCTTCCCTTCTAGTTGTAGAATTTCCACTCAGCCAGCCTTCCTGTGATTCTGGATGATATCCGTTCTGTCTTTTAGTTGTAGTTTTGAAGTTGTTGTGTGAGGCAGCAAGGTCAGGTGTTTACCTATGCCGCCATCTTGGTTTCTCCTCTGTGGTGTTTACGTTCCCCAGGAATTGCCTCAGTTCTCCCTGTGGCAAAATCTTTAAAAGACTCCACATTGTAGTCTAGCTTTTCTTTATGCAGTACCTTTACAAAATTTGGCCGTTAATATTTGCTCTTAGAAGTAAAGCTTTGCCTGTCTGTTCCAAATGAATTATGATTTCTACCCCCTCCACCTCCAGTGAACCATCTTTTATTGGCTCTTAATGTATAACAATAAAAATATTTTAAAAACATCCTTTGAAAGATGAACATAAGTCATTAATGAAAAGCAATGTGTTATTCTCTTAGTGTAGCCATTTTCAGTCTGCTCTGCTCTTTTTCATCATAACAAGATGATGAGCACAGACATTACCGAGGTTTTAAAAAGTACCTTTAAAATGACAAAAAAAAAAAAAAAAAAAGAAAGATGTAAATGTCTGTGCTTGCTGCCGGTGGCTGGTTGCAATGTCCTCGGTGCACCCCAGCTGGCGGTGCTGGAGAGTCCGGTTAAACAGCACGGTTGTGCCTGTCACCGGGACGGCTTCCACTGGTCCCAGGATCAGGGGACAAATCGCACCGACTCCCAGCCAGGGAGCTGCCCTGTGGAGAATCCCCTCCGGCCGATCGTCCTCGAGAGATATGACTGTGCACGCACATCACAGCCGGCCCACCTTACGGCTCCTGTCAACACAAACCACGTCACCTGTGCCCGGTCACTGGCGGGACGGACTTCCGTCACCCACACCAGGCTTCTTCCTGGGGGCTGTACCTGGACACCTTCCGTGGAGGTGGTTTGTAACTGAACATCTGAAAACCACTCCGAGTCTCCGAAACAACACAGTCCACAGAAAAGCTGCCCGCGGCCCTCTCTCCGAGCGGCTGCCCATCAGCACTCTGAGCAGAGGCACCCGGCTCTAGTGGCAGAGCCGTCTTGTCACCTCCGCCGCCCGTGCTGTGAGGAACCATCCCGAAGGCACCCTGCTCCCCCTCACCAGCCAGAGACCAGGGACAGGATGCCCGCAATCCTGACTGCAGGGTCCTGGAAAACCCACAGCCACGTGTGATTAAGCACATCACAGCTGCCCCGGGAGGCCTGCTGGAAATAACTGGATCCATCACAATCACCTCCTATCCGGTTGACAGTTCCTATCTTGCCCAAGAGGGGTGCATAGCACAGCGGTGGGAGGGCGGGCATGGGGCACAGTAGTCGCCCCCACAACCCAGCACACAGCTGCCTGGAGAGAGCGCAGGCCCGCTGTGGGCCGGGAGCTCCCTGAGGAAGGCAGGCGAGGCTCGAGCGTCCACCCAGGGGCCCGCGGGAGCCCAGAGGCGGGGAGGACAGGGGACCACATCACATCACGCAGGCCGGGGTTCTGTAGGTGTGGTCTGCCCCCGCAGAGCCCCGAAGTTTGTGGGCGGGAGGAAGGTGCGTGCAGACCCTGTCTGCCCCCTGCCTGTGGGCTGAGGGGCTGACGGGCTGTGTGGCTGACCGTCCAGGCAGGAGAGGGCGGTGCCAGGACCAGGTCTGGGACAGGAAGGGCTGCATGAGATCGGGGGTGACAGGCCTGGGCGATGAGTGACAGGGGGGCACCACCGTGTCCCGCGGGTGGCGGCTGGATCTCGGGCGTCATGGACTGTGGCCAGGCTCGGAGGCCACACGTCTGGCTCCTCACGGCGCCTCGGAGCTTCCGGAACAAGGCCGGAGCAATGGCGATGCCGGCCGGAAAGGGCTCTCCGTTCCTCTTCGCTGCCATGGGGATGCCCTCCAGCACTGCGCGTCCTTCTCTGCGGTCCGCCCGGCTGGGACTGCCCTCTCCAGACAGCAATAAACCAGCTCCCAAACAGCTCTCCGGGGGTCCTCTCAACAGCCCCACTGCCCCACGCACTGGCCACCCCCACCTTCCCGAGCTCCCCTCTGCTCACGGCCACCCTCTCACGGCCTGCCCTCGTCACCCAGGCCTTCCTCAGCCGCCCTCCTGGTCCACCCCTGGGGTTCTGACTTCAGTTGCCATAGGAACTGGGAGCCTCCTTCCTCTCCCAGAGACTGGCCCGTAGGAGCTGCTCTTCCATCTGCCCACTGACCCTAACCCGGAGCTGTCCCCGGGCACAGAGACCACAGCACGGACACGAGTGGCTGCCCGAGCGGCGAGGACCGCAGGCGCGTGTGACACCCAGCTCCCGAACCCACGGCTCGCAGACGCGCACCCACCACCGTTTCTGGCACCCGCGGTTTCCAAAATCAGCACGACAGGTGCTGTGGACTGCCAAGTGCGCAGGAGGGGTGTTTTAACATAGAAATAAGAAACAGTGACGCCAAAACCGGTGTGGCTCAGTGGATAGAGTGTCAGCCTGCAGATTGAAAGGTCCCGGGTTCGATTCCCAACCCGGTCAAGGGCATGTACCTTGGTGGCGGGCACATCCCCAGTACGGGGTGTGCAAGAGCAGCTGATTGATGTTTCTAATTCCCTCTCCCTTCCTCTCTGTAAAAAATCAGTAAAATATATTAAAAAAAAAAACAAAAACAAAACACAGTATCTTTCTTCCATGGAAAGACACGGCAGACACGAACTACCAAACGCAGGGCTGACGGGCTGGGGCCTCTGCCCGCTTCCCACAGGCCCCGCACAAGCCACTGCGCCCTTCTCCCGGTTAATCGCGGAGGAGGTCTGTGTTCCAGGACGCTGCCAGCTGGAGCGCAGGCCCAGCTCCGCGGGCCGGTGAGCTACCATGGATTTTCCGCCCGGCGGAGGGCGTGCTCCGAGCAGGCCGTTTAAATTCATTTCGCACAGCTGCTTAGTGTGGCTTGGCCCGGCCCGGCGAGCGAGCTGCGTGGGCCAGACAGCGCCCCCGAGGTGGGAGGCACGGATCCCGTGGATCGGCAGCTGATGCCAGCGCTCTGCTCTCCCCACGGGCCCCTCCCACGGCTCCAGCAGTGGCCTTGAAGGTGCCGCCAGGGAGGAAAAGAGGAAAAGACAATTTCCCCAAAACGTGCTCACCCGGTCCTCTCTCTGTTATTGCATTTTTGGGATCATGTTTACGGGATTCTCTATTTGTGGGTCCACATGTAGGACCATGTTGACAGGATTTACACTTCTCAATTGCACACTTACCATTGGCTCTCGCTGTCGAAATAAATGTATCCTGAATATAAAGACTAGTAAAAAAAAAGCTCTCCATCGCGCATTCGTAACTAATAAAAGCACATTTGCATGAGTTCAGTCCTTAATCAATTAAGCTAGTTGAAAGTTTCCTATAAAATATCGCTTTGTAAGTCACTCAGTAAGAACATACGTTAAAAGCATTCCCTAACCCCGTGGTCGGCAAACTGCGGCTCTCGAGCCACATGCGGCTCTTTGGCCCCTGGAGTGTGGCTCTTCCACAAAATACCATGGCCTGGGCGAGTCTATGTTGAATAAGTGGCGTTAGAGGAAGTTTAAGTTTAAAAAATGTGGCTCTCCAAAGGAATTTCAATGGCTGTCCTGTTGATATTTGGCTCTGCAGACTCAACAGTTTGCCGACCACTGCCCTAACCTAAGATAGTGTAGCCTGAGACTATTTTCCCAGTGGGAAAGACCCTTTTTGTTGCTGCTGTAATTCCTGTGTTGTAATTGGTAACACGGCAACACTGTGTTCAGAGAGGACATTCTGCGTAGGATTTTCTGGGTTTATTTTCCCGGGGAATCTCTGCCCAAGGGAGGCCGCTGCGCCTGGGATGGCGGGTGTGCGGGAGCGGGTGGGTGAGTGGCGGGGGCGACAGTAACACCGTCATGATGACACAGCACGAGTACCGACAACACACGACAACAGTGGGCACGACACCAGAGCAGGCCATCTCATTCCTGTCCCGCAGAGGAGACGGGGGTCGTCCAGGCACGAGGGAGGAAGCCATGCCGGAGCCATGCAGACAGGGGGGCGGCATGCAGGCTGCCCCGCACGGGCACAGCGCAGCGACGAGGACAGAAAACGGACAGAAAGGAGCACAGGACAGACAGCCCTCGAGGTGGGTTTCCATCCAGGTCTTTCACTGTTTGGGTGTGACTTCCGCAGCCAGACGGGCACGCTCATCAACAGTGTGAAATCGCCCGGGGCCCCAGCGAGTCAGGGTCGGTGGCTACCTACCCGTACTGGTCAGGCTGGTGCATCATGGGAGCCTGAGAGTTGCCATAGTTGGGGTGCTGGGAAGAAAACAGGGGGCGTCCGCCAGCCCCAGACTGGCTGGGATAAGCAGGCGACCTAATGTATGGTGGCCTAAAGCAGAACAGAGAACACTTCTTTGGATTTGTCCTGTCCACAGTACGAACACCCCTGTCCGTCCGCCTGTCACTTCACACACAGGTGTGGGGGTCACAGGTGGGGTGTAATCCTCTGTACCATGCAGCTGCCTGCAGGGGGACGGGGGACTTTCCTTAAAAGCAGGGTGGGGTGGGGGTGGAGGCACAGGACGAAGGAGAGAACAGAGTGAGATTTTCAGCTCTCATCTCAGTTCCGTTCTCAGGCACGGCTCTGACTCGGGTCAAAACATGGTTTATTGGAGCTCCTGGAGCCCGCACTTGGGCGGCGCCTGCAGGCCGGTGTGGAATGGCCTCCGGATGGCAGAGAGAAGGGAAAGGCGTAGATGACAGTGATGCCTGCCTTTCTGCAAAGTGACAGATGAACTGACTTGGGGGGGAGCAGGGCACGCGTTTCTAATCAGCATCTCTGTGGTCATCTTCTTCCCAGATCCCTAGCAAGGCTTCGCATCAAACCCAATCGAGAGCTTTCTCCTTAAATACCAGTCAAACAGCCCCCAGACAGGTTCGTAAAACTCCCGGGACCTGCGCAGGTCTGGGTTAGCGGTGTGCTGCTGGCACAGGATGTCTAACTGTAAGGTGGATGCAGAGATGGCGAGGTGGGGAGGGGAGGGGAGAGAGGAGTGGTTTCCATTCTGATTCCTCAAGGGACATTTCTATTATTTGGAGGAAACAGTAGATGGGAGGGATCCCTGACATTCCCAAATAGCAGCTGCAGAAGAAGAGTAACAGAGGAACACATTTACACACACACACACACACACACACACACACACACACATGCGTGCCCGCTTTTATCTGCCTTGGGAAAAAAATCAGAACCTTCTATCTTTTCTTCAAGGTCCGCTATTTTCATATACATCTTTCAATTTGTTTTTTAAAATTAGTTAATTAAAATATATCTTTATTGATTTCAGAGAGAAAGGGAGAGGGAGAGATAGAAACATTAATGATAAGAGAGAATCACTGATCGGCTGCCTCATGCACGCCTTCTACTGGGGATCCAGCCTGCAAACCCAGGCATGTGCCCTGACCAGGAATCAAACCATGGCCTGATTCACAGGACGATGCTCAACCGCTGGGCCACGCCAGCTGGGCTCAATGTACTTTGTTTTCAATGAACGTTAGCATGAGTTAAACATAAAACATGTACACAGGTGCTTCTCTGAAAACATTCAATTTGGCCTCTGAATTTTTAAATTCAATGTTACTTGCATACAAGTATTTACTTCAATAATTCGTTTTAAAATCAGGACTGAAATCAAGTAAATGAGGATCAAATCCTCCTGGATCCAATTAAGCTTTCTGCAATACTATCTCTGTGTTACTAACCTCATTTTGGTTTGGACATATGGGTATGCCCCCCCCAAAATAAAACGTAAGAATATGAAGGATGAGTCCCACACATACACGCTTAGACAAACACACGCAACACACATGTGTGTACGAAGTCTCTTTGCCATAAACGTCTTATGGTGGGGAGAAGCGGGGGGCGGTCTTTTTCAGTGTTGTGGGTGTTCAGGTTTGGGGTTTCCTGCACAAACCTGGCTCTGCCTAAGAGAACCCCAGCAGCCGGGGCCCGGCTCGGGGGCTGCTCGGTGACCACGCACAGCCATTCCAGTAATGCCTGCCCCGGCCTGCCCCCCACTCGGATGCCTCCTCTGGTGCCCCGAGAACTGGCCTGTCCTTTATTTTCCTGAGCCTCCGGCCACGTGAGACGACTTGCCCTGCTCTGCCCCGGGGTGACCCCAGCCCCGCGCGCGCACGCCCCGGGACACCGCCCCGACGGCTTACCTGCTCTGTGCCGAGTTGGCAGCGGCCTGCATCACGGCGGCGGCCGCCTCCTGTGCCTTACGGTTCACGGTCGGCATCGGCGGCCCCATGCCAGGGCCGCCCTGCTGCGCCAGGCCCGGGGAGCTGGGGGTCATGGTGCTCATGTTTCCCGGGAACGGTCTGCTCTGCATCCCGGCCGCCGGCATCCGTCCCAGCGGCAGGGCGCCGCACGGCTGGCCCGGCCCCGGCCCCGGCCCGTGCATTTGGCTGTTGGCATTGATGCCCACGCCGGGCCCCGGGCCGCTGTAGCTGGCGCTGGGCACCCCGCTGTACGTCGGGGGTCTGGAGTAGTTACCTGCACGGGAAGCAAGCGAACACAAATTAGGGCGTTTTGCGCACGATCTGGCTGCTGAGACACTCACGGATACTTCCTGCCCGACACTGACCGCACAGGACGTCAGTCATTCGAGTCACCGCACACACGCTCCTTCTGCACATTCCAGAGAAGGCGCTAGCGGGACAGCGAGGCACGGAGGCACATCCGGCTGGTCATTAACCCGACCCCGAACAGGCCGGGGGTGTGGCACCACGGCTGCCCCGTGCCCACACCTCCCTCTGCCGCCCTCACCCCGGGCCGTGGCTCCAGCCCCCCTGCTGCCGGCAGTGGACTGGGGGCTGCACCCCGTTCCGACGGAGGGCTCGGGACGGCGTGGAAGAGGGGAGCACAGATGGCGACGCCCGGCTCCAAAGCACCCCAGGGGGAGGCACGCCGAACCTCGCCACGAGCCCAGCACAGTCCGTCTCCCACTCGTTTTGGCTTGAGCACCGGGTGAGGCGGCCGGTCTGTGCTGGTGCCAGTCTTCTGACCCTCCACACAGGGAGGGTGGCACCGGGAGCGGCAGGCGTGAGAGGAGGAGCCCCGACCATTCCCCCAACCCCCACCCACCGCTCACACTGGCATAGGCTGTGGGGAGAAGTCAGCTGCCGGGCCTGGACTCCATGTCCACGGCTGTTTCCTCTCACTCTGCCTTTCTCATTGGTGGAGTTACACACATCAACCCAACTCAACCACAGGCTCTCTCCTGCCACCCCAGCACCAACAGCCGCCGAGCCCGCGGCAACTGAGACGCTGCGAGGCTTTGCGTCATTTCTCGGGTGACCACGTGGCACACTGACACGGGCACGGTTCCACTGATAACGGAGGAAGACCACAGCTGGCAGCTCAGGACTCAGGTCCAAGCACGCTGCCTCTGGAACCCATGCAATGAGCCAGTACCACATGCTGCCCCCCACAGCTGACGCTGAAATAAACACACGTGGAACGACGAGTGTGGAATCCACAACCAGTGTCCCATCCTTTCTGAAGTACGGCCTCACCCACCCAACATGTGTGTTCTAGGCACAGGGATATGGAGTTAAACACAGCTCAATTCCTGATTCAGGAGCTCACAATCTAAGCACCTGTATGTGTGCATATGCATGCGTGTGTGTGGTGTGTAATGTGTGGTGTGTGTGTGAGTGGAGTAAGTAGCAAGGGAAAGGGAAAACTACACAAAAGCAAAACCAAACGTCAGCGCACAGTGATCAGCAGGGAGCTCAGAGGCGGTGCTCCGGACAACGGGTGCTCCACACAGTGCGGCTAGTGATGGCTCCTGAGTGAAGGCCTGTTGGTGGCGGCCTGCACCAAGAGCCGTGTGGGGGGCCATGGGAGGTGGTGGGAGGGGGCGAGCTGGAGTGCGTGAGGCTCGGCCTTGCTGACCCTGTGGTCCAGGTCCGCTGTTTTCACTGTTTCACTCTCTTCTCTGTAGAAGGAAGACGCGCCTCTCTACCACCGACTGTGGAAGAGCTGTGGGGGCTCTATGACATGTGGTACCGTATTTTCCGGTGTATAAAACGACCCCAACTTTTCCAGTTAGAATATAGAGTTTGGGATATACGCGCCCTATAAAAGATGACACCCAGTGTATAAGACGACCCCGACTTTTGAGAAGATTTTCCTGGGTTAAAAAGTCGTCTTATACGCCGGAAAACACGGTAGGTAGAGGATTAATATGGCAGAGGAGGGGAGAGGGCACAGACAACAGGCCAGAGAGCAGACTCCTGCAGCGCGTCACCGGGAGGAGGCGCCTTGTCCCTCGGCCAGGCCGGCGTCGTTCCGGAGACAGGAAGCTTCTCCAGGTGCGGCAGGCGCTGGTTTGATGAGGAGCAGTAGGAGCAGGTCCCTGGTAGTCACTGTGGGCAAACTCAGCCCCAGGTTCTTTCATCAGCTCACTCGCTCCTCCCTGCCGGCAGGAGAGGTTCCTGTGACCACACTCCGCACTGCAGAGATGGGGCGCCCGAGGTGCAGGGGGGTCCAGCTGTCCGGGGCCTGGCGGCTGGTGGGGCAGGAGCCCGGCGGGCAGCAGGCAGCCGGCGGGTGCAGCTCAGAGCCCAGGCATGCGCGGTCGGCCACTCAGGTGCGGGAGGAAAAACTACACTGATGTTACAGTATCTTCAGGGGCATGAAAGCAGTGTTCTCGGGTCCACACTGGGAAGCTGCATCCCCCTGGAAATCTGCAAGAAATCCGACTTCCCACACGGCTGGCTGCTTGCTCTCTGCCCGGTGCACCACGTGCACTTTATCTGGTTGTCTGCTGGGTGTGTAAGTCACGGCAGATGGCGTGAAGGGCACTGTCCACGCAGACCACGCCGGCACTCTTGCTGTAAAGGGCTGGACAGGCTTCGTGGGCCAGGCTGTCTCTGTCACACTCAGCCGCCACAGGCGCTGCATACACAACTGGGCCTGCCCGTGTTGCAATAAAACTTTATTCGCAAATACAGGCAGCGGGCCAGAGTGTGCCATGCTCTGCTGCCGGCTGCTGCAGACCCATCCTGGGACAGGCTGGCAGAGGGCCCGCAGCACAGAAGTGGCCTGCTAACGCGCCTCCCTGACCCCGACCATCCTCTGGAGGGCTGAGGAAAGGCGGACGAGGAGCAGTGAGGTACCGGCATTGCCGGCAGCCGGACAGTGAAAGGGGCCAAAGGAACAGGACGGGCTGGCGGTCACCCCGCAGGGGCCAGCCTCTCCTGGCCAGCTCTAGCTCCCCACACGAGGGAACTATTCTGCCTTTACCGCACCAGCCCCGCTCACAGTTTCAGGAAAGTCAAAGACCTTCCCTGCACGTCCATTTCCGCCGTCTGCACAAAAAGCTCTTCCGTTGCTGCCGAATCGCCTACCCCCAGGACCACACAGAAGGCCTGTTTCCCGTCGGCACCTCAGCGGAAAGGGCACCTTCTGCTCAGCACCCTGGGGGGGAAAGAAGAGGGGGACGCAGAGCTGGGGGCTCCAGCCTGCCTCGTCCCTGCATCCTCGGCATCCCCCGCAGACAGGCTGCTCCTGCCTCCTGACCTCACAGGCCCGCTCCCGCAGGGTTTGACAACCGACGTCGGTGACACCCAGGCTCCTTTCTGGCTCTTGCTTTGTTTTTTTTTCAAAAATATATTTCATTGATGTTTTACAGAGAGGAAGGGAGGTGTAAAGAGTTAGAAACATCGATGAGACATAGATCTGCTGCCTCCTGCACGCCTCCTACTGGGGATGTGCCTGCAACCAAGGTACATGCCCTTGACCAGAATCGAACCTGGGACCTTTTAGTCCGCAGGCCGACACCCTATCCACTGAGCCACACCAGTTTTGGCTGGCTCTCGCTTTGTGACAAACTAGGCCTCTCCTTCACGGTCTGGATGCAAATGAAATGAATCCCCGTTTCCACACTCTTTCTCGAGACTGTGTCCACCCTCCCAGTGAGCAGTGGTGACTCATCTGGTGAGGAACACGTGCAGTGAGACATACGCCTGCTGTGCTTTCGAAGGAAAGGAAGGACACTCCGCTCGTTTCAGGAAACAGATGTCGGGCACGGTGGTGGCGGAGGAGGCCAGGTGGCGGCACCGGGAAGGAGGCTCCGGTTTGCTGACCTCACTCCCAGCGGGCCCGGCAGGTGTGCCGCTCAGCTTGCCCTGGGATTGGCGGGCGGCGGGCTGCACCCGAGGACCGGAGCGGCGGCCCCACGCTGCCACCTGCTGCTGGCTTCCCACCTTCCCAGGCAGGTGTGCGCCAGGAGGAGCCGCGTTCAGGGCTTTGCCCGCTTTGTCTCAGCGCAGGACGGGCTCTGGACCCGGGGGTCACCCCTGAGAGCACGGCCACTGTGCCCACCACATGGCCTCACAGGTACTCAGAAAGCCACTGCCTGGCACGTGGCAAGCCACAGGTCAGTTCCCCTGTCCCAGCCCCAGGGGCCTCTCCTGGTGGGGGAAAGGCAGCCCCCTTTCTTCTCCTGGAGGCCGGGCTGCGCTGTGTGCCCACAGGACAGCGGGTGTGGAGCTCCGCCGGCTTCGGGCAGCAGTGCCCACAGCATGGGCTCTAGAATCCGGGTTCAGATGCCGGTTCTGATGCTTCCTGGCGACTTAGCTTGGACAAGGTACTCAATCTGCTGGACATCAGTCTGGCTGGCAGTAAGTCATGCTGTAAATGGGCACCGGCAGAAAGTGGCCGGTCCAGCGTTGGGCAGCCACCTCTGAAAGGTCGGAACTCACCACCACCAATTGTTATCAATAACCATTAACAGGAGTTTCCCTATAATCTTTTTTTTTTAAATATATTTTATTGATTTTTTTAAAGAGAGGAAGGGAGAGGGATAGAGAGTTAGAAACATCGATCAGCTGCCTCTTGCACGCCCCCCACTGGGGATGTGCCTGCCACCAAGGTACATGCCCTTGACCGGAATTGAAGCTGGGACCTTTCAGTCTGCAGGCCGATGCTCTATCCACTGAGCCACACCGGTCTCAGCCCCCCATAATCTTTTAAAAAGGTGTGGGAAGGGTGAAAAATGAGTCATGCCCCCGATGACTCTCTGCCTCCTTGATAGGGTATCCTCGACCCCCCCCAGTCCCCTTCCCCACTCCCCAATAAACAAAAGCCAAACGCATGAGCCAAGCACACGGAGAGCCCCGCCGGAGAAGCGCCGGTCGCGTGTTCTCTAATAGATTAGCGGCGCGCTGGCAGCGGCCGGACAGGCAGCAGATGGAGGCGCAGGCGGCCCGATGCGGCAGCAGATGCGGGGCCACCCACCGCAGCTGCACGGCCTCGCCGCCAAGACCCAGAGCCCCAGCTTTCAAGTGGCTTCATCTTGGCACAGCAGCTCCGGGAACTGGTCACCGAGCGAACGCCGCCTCCAGCCACCGGAGCGAGGCTCGAGCCGCCGCCGGAGGAGGCAGCAGCTAGACTCCATCCCGGGAGGGTCACAGAGGGGTCCCCACCGGCCCCCGCACGGTTACCTGTGCCGGGCACCACCCACAGTCCCGGTTTCCCGTTTTGGTAACTGTTAAATGCTTCCCCTCTCGCAGGAAACTCTGCTTCTCAGTTTCAATCACTCCGCGCCTGCCATGCACATTCACTAAAGGCTCTGGATTATTCCCGATGCCCAGGAGGGTAAGAAGGGTGCCAAGTCACACACAACAGGTAATTAGCTACACTTCAGGATACTACATGTATTTGTCAATCAGAGAACTAAGCGCTTATCTTGCTGTTTAGTCAAATATGTTCATCACTCTTTACATCTACCCACTACATGTTACTCTTTGGGGAGAGAGAGAGAGAGAGAGAGAGAGAAACATCGATTTGTTGTTCTACTTATTTATGCATTCATTGATTGCTTCTTTTTTTAAAATATACATATTTTATTGATTTTTTACAGAGAGGAAGAGAGAGGGATAGACAGTTAGAAACATGGGTGAGAGAGAAACATCAATCAGCTGCCTCCTGCACACCTCCTACTGGGGATGTGCCTGCAACCAAGTTACGTGCCCTTGACCAGAATCAAACCCGGGACCTTTCAGTCCTCAGGCTGATACTCTATCCACTGAACCAAACCAGTCAGGGCTCATTGATTGCTTCTTCTATGTGCCCTGATGGGGGCTTGAACCTGAAACCCGGGTGCCTTGGGTGTCTGAGGACAATGTTCTAACCAACTGAGCTACCCAACGAGGGCCTGCATAATATCACGGCTTTACGCCGGCTTTATTGAGTAGGAAGCACATACAGTAACAGCCACGAGAGTCCTATAACCATTAGCAGAGACAAGACCAGGGGTATTTCCATCACAGCGGAAAGGTGCCATTTCGCGGCCAATCTCCTCCCCGGCCCCGGCGACCAGGGATCCGGTGCGTCCCCTCGGTCCTGCCTCCTCCGCTGTCACACAAACAGAGTCGTACACTTGCAGGCTTCTGTGCCGGCTCCTTCCGCGGAGGGCCCTGCTTTGGAATTCACCCACATCGCTGCACATCGGGAGTGTGTTCCCTTTTGTTGCGAGCAGCGTCCCATTCTGTGGGCACCTGGGCCGTTTCCAGCTTTTGGCAAGTCTGCATAAACCTCTCACATTTGCATCCAGGTCTGTGTGTGGACATATGTTCCATTTCTCTTGGAAAAAATAAACCCCAGGAATGAGAGTGCTGGGTCGAGTAGTCAGTGCATGCTTAAACTTACAAGAAACCCTGCCAAAACTGCCTGACATTTCTAATTGCTCCATGTCCTTGATATTGCCAATTAAAAAGCCATTAGCCATCCCAACGTGTGTGTAGTGGATATCATTGTGGCTTTAATGTTCATTTCACTGATGACGAATGATGCTGAGCGTTCTTCACAGGTTGCCACATTGAATAAGATCTTTTCTGTACAAAAACCAACGTCCTATTTCAAAACCCTCCTTCCAGCCCTCGCTGGTTTGGCGCAGTGGCTAGAGCATCGGCTTGTGGACTGAAGGGTTGGATTCCAGTCAAGGGCACGTATCTCGGTTGCAGGCTTGATCCTGGCCCGGTTGGATCACATGCAAGAGGCAACTCATCGGTGTGGCTCTCTCACGTTTCTCTGTTTCTACCCCCTTCCACTCTCTCTAAAAATCAATGGAGAAATATCTCCGACTGAGGATTAACAACACCCACACCTTCCTCCAGCCTGACCTTCCTCCACAGGCTGACCACACAGCGCTGCCCGCGGCAGGCCTGAGGGGGAAGTGATGAGTGGGTAAGAAGACGGCAGATGCAGGTGCAACGTGAAGGCTGACTCACCCCAAGCCGGGGCATCCGAGCCCACTGTGTGCGGAAACAGAGACCACTTGTTTCTGAACTGACATGTAAAGCACTGTATTCTTCCTACGTCAACATGAATTGTAAAACTCTTCAAAATATCAGAGGAGCAGCATTAACAAAGCTTGTGAAAGAGGAAAGACCTAGAAGCACCTTATGGAATGACTTCAGCATTTCTCCTTTATTTTTTTCCTATATGTCATAAGCGTTAACTCCTTTAAAAAGTTAATTATGTAGTTGTAAAGCTCAATGCAGGAAATACAGCAGAGAGAAACAGAAGAGATGATCCTTAGTTTCACTTCCTGGAGACAATTCTAAGCGTTCAGTCCACCATCGCACCAGCCCTGAGCACTGCGGCGGGCAGGAAGGGGCCCTGTCAGGACAACGGTCAAGGGCATATATCCTGGTTGTGGTCACATCCCCAGTAGGAGGTGTGCAGGAGGCGGCTGATCAATGTCTCTCTCTCATCAATGTTTCTAGCTCTCTATCCCTCTCCCTTCCTCTCTGTGAAAAATCAATAAAAATAAATAAATAAAAACAAATGTCTTATTTCATGTGTCCCATCAGATGCAGGGGACACTGTACCCTCTGCTGCACATGTGACCTTCAAGAGCTACCTGTGAGTCCCAGGCGCAGTTTCCTCCTCCATGAAAAGGGTGACACTCACGATTGCCCACTCATGTGGCTGCTGCGGGGAAAGCCAGGATTCCACGAATCATTATTGTTGGACACCGTCGCTGAGTAGACAGAATGTCGCTGAGTAGACACAAGCTGTTCCGATATTAATAAGGTAACTTTCCAATCAGTGAAATCATCTTTTTACTATATACTGTGCCCTGTGCCAGGTATTATTTTCACGAGGAAGAGTTCCAATTTATTTCTCCATCAGGTTAGTATGGGAAAAAGCATGACATCACTGGTGTAAAAGGAATTATCGTAACTCATCGACAGAAGAATCTCTTCGGTGAGAGACGCAGGCGTCTGAGGCACGCTGGCGAAAGCTGCGTGAGCACCTGCCTGGGCCGGCCCACAGACACCATGTGGGGATGGCGCCCCCTGGAGGGCGAGCTCTGATCGGCTTCACCTGGTGGCCAAGCCCCCTTAAGAAAGGACACTTGGTGCCACTCCCAGTGAAGTGTGACTCACAGGTCATTTCTTTCCAAACATACACGTGAAAAGTCAGCAGAGCTGCAGCCCACTCTGTCTCTCACCGCTGGCCAGGGCTGTCGAGACCAAGGCCCGGACACGGTTAAAAGGCCACTGAGGACGCTGTCACAAGGATCAGCCAGGGGAGTGAGGGAAGGTTGGAACTTTCAGATGCTACTGATTTTATTTTAATTATTGGCAACGGTTAGCTTCATACTTGTTCAAATTCAAGTTGCTTTGTTTTTAAGTTTTCCTTTCTCTTTTTAATCTTCAGTTTATTTGAACTTTACATTTTCATTTCTTTCCTGATTCCCAGGTTGAAGTCATGATGACAGTCTGTTAAGAAAAATTCATCCTTAAATCTTGTAACTTGAAGGCTAAGTTTGAGCACTGACAGAAGACTGCATTAACTGCCTTTGGCTATAAAGTGATGTACTTCAACTTGTTTTTTCGCATATTAGTAAGATGCCAGAGGCCCGCTTCATGAAGATTTGTGCAAGAATAGGCCTTCCTTCCCCTGGCTGCCAGCATCGGTTTTCCTCCAGTACCCGGGATCCAGACCTTCTGCCTTCGCTCCAGATGGAGTCTTCATTCAGTCTTCACTCTGGCTGGAGTGCTGCTCATGTAGTTCCCTCTGCAATCCCCATCATAGCAAGTGTCCTGCCCCATGCCCATGTATGCAAATTAACCTGCCATCTTTGTTGGGTTAATTTGCATGCCCACTTCTGATTGGCTGGTGGGTATTGTGGAGGCACGGTCAATTTGCATATTTCTCTATTATTAGTGTAGATTCAGAATATTTCTTTGACAACAAAACAGGTCAGAATATGGAATGAATACTTTTGCCTGGCACTGTCAATGTAACCATAAAATAGGGCTTAGGGAATAGAAAGCCGTAAACACATCCAGTGCATTACAACCCTTTTCCAGAGAGAAAGGAGCAAGCGGCTACTTTGGGACACAAGTTCACGCACCTGCAGGACCTGGGCTGAGCCAGGTGGCAGGCTGCCCGCTGCAGGCGAGGCTGGACTTGGGTAATTCAGTGATAAGGCTGAGGTTCTGACTGACCAGCTCGGGACGGAGATCTAGTCACGATGAAAACAGGGCAGTCACGGTCCGGACGGTCCTCACCTCTCCCTTAGCCAGGGAGCCGACTAGTAACGGTTACAAATGGTTCCTCTTGAACCGAAACAGCACATGATCATTCACGTGAAATCACTCTTTTGGAACTGCGTTAATTCCAATGAGGTACCATTTAAAGTTTGCCTTTGCTGAATCTATGAGAAGTATATTCTGACAGGCACAGGACAATTCATTTGTTTTAGGGAGAAAGACTTGAACCTGTCTGGAAAACATCTTTCACAATGTAATTTAGAAATAAAAGGCTCATCAAACTCGCCTACTTGTACGTTCTGTGCTTCCTAAAACACATTATACAAATTAAGGTGTAAAATCAGGGCTGCGTCGTGTAAACCTGTGTATGTGGCGCCCAGACACTAAGACAAATGAGCGACACCTGAGGGTCTGCTAGCTGCCCGAGGCAATACTTCTTACAGCAGAATGCAGAAGAGACCTGCCTATTGTCCAATTAGTGACAAATGTGCCATGTGGAGGGGAATGTGCAGACACTGTCCCAGCGCACCAAACACGCGTGACAGTCCTCGTGAACCTGACTCCCGCTCTCTCCTCCCAGACCAGTTCACTTGTTCACGATTAGCATGCCAATTACACAACTCCTTCCTGTTTATTAAAGCAAGTCCCGATGGCTCTCTCCACTTGCGAGCACTCTAGGGTAGTTATTAAATGTGCTAACTTGAAGGTTTACTAGTCCATAAAACATATGGCAAACATGTTGACACATTTAGATCATCCCATTTGTATATTTAATAACTTAGGTTTCTCAGTATTCATAGACATTTCTAGAAATGTCTCCTCTTAATTTCACAGGGATTTTTTTCTTAAGTCTCTAGTATTGTTGATCTTCTTCCAAAACAGCATCCATGCTCCTTGAAGGCAAGTCATTTGCCTTCTGCTTCCCTCGTGGCACCCTGCGTGTCAGTGCGTGGGGAATGACCCTCCGTGACTGGGTGAGTGGCCTGGTCTCCATCGGCTCTGCCAACATGTCGGCCGTGGGTAAAGGACTGCACCTGCTCATTTGCAGAACGGAGATAGCATCACGGGCTTCCGGGAACCGAGACAAGGGGGAGCTTGCTGACTCTGGGGGTGGGCATGGCCACTGCGCACCCTGGTGAGGTCTTACATGCTGTGGCCTCGGTTTCTCCTCTGCCGAGCGGGGCAGGAAGAGCCTGTGAGCACTGGCAGGCTGACGCTGTCCACTGAGCCACACCAGGCCGGACATCACTCTCCAAACCGTTTCTAACACCAGCACGACCTGAACTGGGGCGTGTGCCTTAGGAAAGCCATGGACGGCAGCCTCTTCGCCCATAACCGTGCGGCGGGTCCAGTGGGCTGCGTCTGCCAGAGCTCCGGGGTTGACGGGAACCCAGACTCACTGAATGTTAGAAGCAGAAGCAACTTCCAAGGGAACATGCTCCCTTTTCCCCCAGAAGGAAGCAGTCCCGTGAGCAGCTTCCCGGGACACGCAGCTTGGACGAGCGCTCACGGGCTCAGTGCTCTATGTTACGAACTCCAGGGTTCGACAATTCCAGAAAACTGAGGGCTTTGCTCCCAAAGCATCCCTTTCCTATGGAAGCTCCCTCCCTTAGAGCGCAGTGCTTCTTGGTCGTTCACAAGACTCGTCAGACACCCCCTCCTCGGAGAGCAGAGCGGAGGGAGCCTGCGGCCGGGTCAGGAGCAGAGGGCCCAGCCCGAGGGCCTCGGAAGCCCGGGCCTTCCTGGTGGAGCCCGGCCTGCAGCTGCGCCAGCTGAGACGGCGGCTGACTTGGTCTCCGGTCCCATCCTGTGCCGCTCACCACCCAGGACCCTCTGTACAGCGTTCACAGTGTCCTCCTTCACCACAGCCCAGGAAACTCGGGGTGACCGGCCCCCGCAGCGAGCAGCTCAGGGTCCTGCCACCTGCATGGCAATCCCCAGGGGGCCCTGCAACCCAAACACGGGACCATTCACGACCATTCACGACCCGCCGGCACCCCTCTGCCTACAGACAGGGACAGAGGCAGGAAGGGCGTGAAGAGGGTGGGATGGGGCTGCTAATACAGTCTTTCTGCTAGAAATAGCTGGCTTGTTACAGAACTACATTTGACTACATTTGGCTACATTTGACGCACCGAAGGCGCGTCCATCCATTCCATCAGAAGGAGAGCTTTCAGAACCAGACATCTCATCTTCAAGCTGCAGTGCCAGCGGAAGCAGGTGAGGCTGTGGAGGTATGTGGTCCCCCAGCCCCGCCCCCTGCCAGGGCCTCTGGGAAATGAGAAGCCTCCACACAGCACCCCCCACCGCCGTGGAGGGCCAGCATCAACTCCGGTGCCCAGCGGGCCTCCCGGTCTTCACTGGGACCAGCCCTGGTGCGGGTGCTGTCAGAGGTGAGGAACCCTGGGAACGGTGCCAGGTCATTGCCTTCCCTCTAAATTATCCTTTAGTGTCTAATCCAAATAAACATAAAGACGCTGCTCAATTCAGATGCCTTGTCAAAAGTGATCGCGGGGGAAAATGTACATATCTGTCGGGTTCTAAACCTGATGATGAAAGGGTTCTGCATGTCCGCTGCAGGCAGGCACAGAACGCACAGGGCAACGTGGGGCGGAACTCCACGTGTTTTTCTACTCTTGCCTCAGTTTCCCCTTTGGGAGATGTGTCCATTTCAGGCTTTCTCCCGTCTTCTGACAGAAAGACCAGTGATGGTTGGGACATTGGAACTATTGACCTGATCTAGTGCTTTGGAGATGAACTGGAGGACATTTAATGGGACCACACCCTTCCGAACCACGAGCACGTTATTGGGAGGATCATTACGCCGAGGAGGAGGGGGCAGGCCGGAATTCCACATCATGGAACCCGAGTTTTAAATAAGACGCTGCTGAGGACAAGGCTTGCGTCTTCTTCCCAGCAAGCCTTGAGAACAGTATTACAGAATCCAGAGTTTACACCTTCATTAGTAACACAAGTGGAAGCAGTTACCAGTGTCTGATGCTTGCACGCTGAATGCAGAGTTTCTATAATGATCATTCCCACCATTGTGGGCACCTAAAGGGCTGTGGGTGCGCATGAGCGTCACCAGTTGCCAGGCAACACCTAACGGGATCTTTCGAGATGTTTCAGTGCTCGGATCTCGAAGAACAGACAGATGAATAAAATCTCTGCACCCCCCGCCAGGCCCCTGGACACGCTTCCCTGCCTTCCTCTTACCTTGGGGTCCGTACTGGCTCATCTGCGGGCCGTACGTCCCACTCGAGTTGCTCGGCTGAAAGCTGCTGATCCCGGGATGCATCTGGCCCCCAGGCGAGGGGTGAGGCGACATGGACGGGCCCGTCTGCTGGGGTCCGTACTGAGCCATCTGGGGGTTCCGCTGGGTGCCTGCCATGAACCCTGAACAGGAAGGAAAAGGAACGCGTAAATGCAGGGACGGGCACGACCGTGGAACTGTGTGTGGGGGAGGGGTGGGAGAAGGTAACATCGAGGTTCGTCTCACACCCAGGGTGGGGGCTCCCCTGGCCCCGCTCTGAACGCTCCGAGTTCCGCCGACGGCGACCTTGAACCAGAGAAAGGAGAAGAGGGAGGAAAGGCAAGTTACAGAAGGGGTCTCTACACCTGTAAGAGGGGGCCCCTCCTTCTCGCCGATGGACACGCTGCGCACGCCACCCCGAGGGGGCTTTGTTCACCTCCGCAGCTGCGGGCGCTGCCACTCAACACCCGCCCTCTCCCGCCCGGGCCACCAGCGCCTCCTCCTGCGTCAACGGTCCTTCGCCCTCTGTCTCCCAGAGCAACAACATCCACCTCGGCTCCTTCGCAGAGAACAAACCCGTGGTCCCGACTCACGCTATTGATCACTGGGGGCGAACCGGAAACCACTAGTACATGGTGGCATGTACTATTCTAGAACAGAACGGGACTGGCCACGCACACCGTTCTGCCGAGGTCTCCGTGCACAGCACCACCGACCACCCACAGGCTCAGGCTGGAACCCAACACCATGCCTGCCCCTCCCTGATTTCCTGTGCGATCCGTCCATCTGCACCCCCAGCCTCCACATCTGAACGCATCGCCCCGCGCCATCCCCCGTCCACACAGGCCGGCCAGCTCCCTCTTCCTCCGCACACGGCGGGTGGAACCCTCTGCCTCTGCCTCACTCCTCACAAAGCGGCCACCCGATCCCTCAGGAACCCGGAAAGGAGCGAGAGCGCCCTCCCTGCACAGAACCCTCCGGGCTCCTCGCGGATCCTGGGGACGGTGCAGACCCCGGGCTGGGGGCTGGATCACTGTCTCACGCTAACCCCATTTCCATGCTTTCTGCTCCTCCTCCTCCTCCTCACTGCCCTGTAAGTCACCCGCCTTCTGGGGGTTCTCTCACCGCCAGGCTGCCCAACCTGTGCATGTACCCTGACCGGGAATCCAACTTTGACCTCCTGGTTCACAGGTCAATGCTCCACCACTGAGCCACACCAGAACGGCGGAAATCCACACTGAGACAATGTGCACCACAAACCAAGACACAGAAGCCAACGTCAAACCAGCAAGGAACCCAGGGCCATGTGAGAAACAGCTCTGAGAACCGCGCGCTGGGCTGGTCAGAGCTCCCGGGCTGGGGTGAAGGCTCCAGAGTGCTGGACGGGCCGAGAGGGGTGCGTTCGGCAGAGCCACAGAGAAGCCACTGAGGCAGCGGGAGGCCAGGCCGTGTCTGGAGCCATCAGGGCTCAGCTGGGGCCGGACGTTCCCAGAGGCCGCGCACAAACATCGCAGAAAAAGACCTCCCGCCGCTCTCTGCGGAAGGAGACAGACAGAAAAGCACGGAGCGCCGTTCCTTATTATCCTATCTCACTTATTTATGAAGATGAGCCTCCTGAAAATGAGCTCAATTGGCAGCTTCCCGATATACATCAGCACCGAAAGTGTTTGCTTTTTCAAATCTGAAAACAAACAGAAATCAGAGCACTGAAACCACTGAAAATGACTGCCTCCTAAGACGTTACATGAAACATTTATCTGAGCCTTCCGATAAAATCCTCAGGAGTTGCACAGAGTCCTGTTCAACAGAAGACATGTTTCCACTCCGTCCGGCCTGTGTAGGCTCTTCATTCCGGAGAAGGACGGTGACCCTCCTCTTCAGGTGAGCAGACCCAGGTCCCCTCACTGGCCTGAGACGCTGCTTCCGCCATGAACCTCTATCACACGGTCCTCGCTGGCCTTGTGGCCGCGCTGGGAGCCTGAGCACAGGCGTCCGATCTGTTCCGAGGCGCTGGGAGATGCCACTTGGGCAATCGCTGGCGTCCCCAGAAAACCAAGGTGCAAAAGGCTCCATCGGAAAGGGGGTGGGGCGTTCGAAGTGAACTCCACTGGAATGTGTCATGGCATCCACTCCACGCCTGGGAGACGAGGAGGCTGGGGTGTGGGTCTACCTCCGTCCGCAGGAACTGAAAGTGGAAAGCTACTTGTCGCTCTGCATGCTTCTGCAAGGACACCTCTCACAGAGCTTCCGGGAATCTCGTTCCATGTTCTCAGTTAGACGCCCTCTTCCCGGACAGCCCCGGCCAGGACAGGGGGACCTGACCGCCCTGGCTCCTTGGAGCCTCACGCCTCTGGCTGTGCCCGCGGGGACAGAGGCCTGGGTCCCCGCCCGGCTCGCAAACCAGCTCCAGACCAGCAGGAAGAAGACGTGCAGACAAACCACGGATCCAAAGAGCTGTGTGACTTTAGGCAAATCTCCAAAGTCTCAAAGACAGCCTGGCTGGTGTGGCTCAGTGGTTGAGCGCCGACCTATGAAGCAGGTGTGATTCCCGGTCAGGGTACGTCCCAAAGTCAGCTCCCGCTGGAAAAAGCTGCAGCCCAAGCACAGTTTGCTCCCCAAGGAAGGGCAGCGGGCACAGGGAGAGCGAGTGTGCCGGCGAGGGCGAAGGCAGGGGGGCGAGCGGGCCCCGGACCGAACGCCCTGGCCTGTGGTTTCCTCATCCGAGGTGTGGGCAGCGGGCAGCGGCCCTGTCCCATCGGACACAGCCAAGCACCCACGCCCCACAAGCCACCAAACGCAAGGCTGCTTTCTCATTGGCACTTGATCATTTGTGTTCCTGCGGCTTCTGGTCAAAACTCACTCCCGGCACCACGGCCTGGCGTCTTCAGTTTCGTCCTGAATGGAGAGCTCCAACTACGGACAGACTGTGGCTTCTGGCCACCCGCAAGGGTCAGCTTCCCACTTGCAGAGAGAACGGATGTGGAAGGCTATTTTTTTAAAAATATATTTTATTGATTTTTCACAGAGAGGAAGGGAGAGGGATAGAGAGTCAGAAACATCGATGAGAGAGAGACATCGATCAGTCGCCTCCTGCACGCCCCCTACTGGGGATGTGCCCACAAGCAAGGCACATGCCCTTACCCAGAATCGAACCTGGGACCCTTCAGTCCGCAGGCCGATGTTCTATCCACTGAGCCAAACCGGCTTTGGCTGGGAGTCTGTTCTTGCTGTATCTGAAGATCTCCAGGGCCTCTGCGGCCTGCTTCTCCTGACAACACCAGCTGGTGGAGAGAGAAACTAACGGTGCGTCCAAGGCTGGGACCCAGGCCCGTGTTCTCCCGGCTGTGCCCTCAGGGGAGCTGGCACAACGGCCCCCTCTTTCCCTGCTACCCGGGTCCTGGCCAGAGGCACAGAAGACAGTGTCTCAGTTCCGCCCACTGACCCTGCAAAACCTCCACTGCTGACTCCATCCGTCACCGGGAAAATGAGGCAGGGAGAGCAGCTGATCGCCCAGAAGGTGGATGGCAAACTCCTGGCCTTCCCTCGCCATCTCCTGACTTTGAGCTGCAAACATCCATGTCAGTGGGACACAGACCGTCGCATGGATGCCTCTGAGAGCCGTTTTTAAGGCCTTCCGCCACATTTCCCCAGAGCCACGTGGCCCGGGGCTAATGCTGACTGCTAATATCTGCACAGCGCTGGGCGGTTTCTAACTCCGATACAGGACTGCACTGGATCCAGGAGACAATTCCAGGGACACTGGTCCTCAGTTTACCTGAGGAAGCAGAGCTTTCATTAACTGTCAAGGCCACAAAGCTAGGTAGTGGTAAGGGCTGTGTCCACACCCCTATGTGTTGGGTTCAATGAAGATTACCAGGAGGCAAAGCATGTGATCTCTGAGGAGCTGGAGCTGAAACTGAGCGAGCCCCACCGAGCGGCTGCTGGGGAGAGAGCTCAGCTCCATCCACCCGGGACCCCGGCAGGCACCGGACTGACAGCGGGGGGGGGGGGGGGGGTCCCAGCTCTCAGGTGATGCCTCCTTCATTCATTCCCTCAGCAAACGCAGAACCCAGCACCGAGCACTCAGGCTCCTGAGAACATGCGGGACGAGTGAACCCAGGCCAGGGACCCAGGTCAGCACGCGGACAGGCTGAGGAGTGGGTGACAGAGGGCGGGAGAGAGTTTATATGAAGATCCTTGAGGGGTCCAGCCAGGCGGGAGGCATGAGCCAGTGGCGCCTGACACGGGGGACAGAGAGCAGCTAGGCAGGCCGAGGAGGCCTCCTGACGGGATCCCGGCGCATCCTTTCTCCAATGGCAGAGAAGTTCCCCCTTCCACAGAGAAAGGGACACCATCCGGTCAGTTTCTGGAAAGACACAGGGATGCATGAAAAGGGGGCAGGAAGAGATGAAGCTGGGCGGCTGGCGAGGGCACAGCGGTGGCCCGGCCCGGGCTGTGACAGTGGACTCCAGGGAAGGAGAAGTGTGCAAAGACGCATGGGGGCAGTGCCCGCAGGCCGTGATGAGGGGGTGGTGCCTTTAGCTTCGGGCTCGGGCAGCTGGCAGACAATGGCCGCCCCCAGATCCAGACCCAGAGGCACCAGAGGGCATTATCCAGTGCCCGTGGCATTACCCATGATCCACCTGTTCTCAAACTCGCTGAGGCATAAGCCCGGCACAGGTGTTAACGAGTAAGAACCAGCTTACATTGGCAAGTCAAAAAAATACAAAATGAGCAAAACTACGATTTTAAAATACTTAAAACTTAGACAGATGGACGATTCCCTGTGAACAGAAACCTACTTTTATGGTACGAGCTTCTTGTTTTCCCAGGTTTTTGTGACCCTCTCTCTTGACAGCAGATTAATAGGAAATTAGGCCCTTCGCTGTCATTTCTCTCATTACTGAGGACGCTGGCTTGGTCCACCATCCAGCTCAGCGTGCTGGCTGGAGAAATGAGAAACAGCTTTCCAGAGAGTCTCTCTTGTATATAACCTCCCATTTGAGTTCACTTTCATCTGCCATGGATTATTAAAAACGGGATCCTCAATTAAAAGCAGAGGCTAAATTAATTGCATCTGGGGGTGGGGGCAGCTTCGTTAATGCCTTAGCCCACCGAGCTGCCATCCTTTCACACGACACGCGGGAAAGGGTGTCTCTTCTCCTCTGACAATGCCCTTGTGCGGAAGGCGGCAGCGTTCGGTGGAGGACGCTACGAGGTAAGCAAGGGCGCCTCTGTGTACCCGGTAATGAGGAAGGTGGAGGGAGGGCATTTCCCAGTACCCGGCTGCCTGTGCGACACGCCAGCCCCCCTCAAGCCTCCCGCCTGGCTGGACCCCTCGAGGATCTTCCTGTAAATTCTCTCTCCCGCCCTCTGCCACCCACTCCTCACACTTACAACAGAGAGCCCAACACAGAGACCAAATCGTCCCTGCAGACGTGAACCCAGAAAGCAATCTGAAAGCCTAACTGTGACTTGACAATGATCTTGGTGGTCTCCTTCGTTTCTCTATTAACTTAAGCAGGAGTCAGGTCAGTTAAGATTTTCAACCACCATTTCTGGACGTTCGGAACCAACTTTTGGTGTAAAAATCACTATGAAACATGAGGGAGGTGCATGAAAAACATCGAAAAGTTTTACTTATTTGCGCCTCACTGTTCCTGGGTTATGAAGGGCATGGCTCCTTTGGGGGTGGCCGGGGTGCTTGGAGGGGGTCTGTTCATTTAGCGCCAGGTGTGAGGACCCAGCGCAGACCTACAGGGCACCCGGGAACGAGAAATACGTGGGAGCAGAATGTGAGGCAGAGGCGGGACCTGGACTCTGGTGCAGAGTCCAAATCTTTACAGACAGACCCTGCACCCACAGCAGCAAATGACCCACGATGGTGAAACCGGAAGAAGTCTTATTCATTGGGAAGGCTTCCTCATTGAGGAGCGAGTGGCTGACTCCGGTGGTTCTATCTCTAAAAAGATGTGCAACTTCCGAACGGCGTGAAGGCTGGCCTGGTTCCCTGTGCAGGGCTTTGTTGAACACGTCTCACCCACTGGCTCTTCTGGGGACCCCGCTATGTGGAGGCGCACGAGGCCCGCCTGGCCCTGCAGAGCGCGTCTCATCTACAGCAAGAGTCTGGGTTTATTTGCAGAGAACGCTTTTCTTTGCCCTTGGCAGTAAAAATAACAGATTTTCCCTAAGCAAACGGAATGCCTAGAAATCTGACGAGGAATTCTATTCCGACTTTGAAAAAACTAAAACACAGCACTAAAGAATAGGGATAAAATTAGCCCAAGGCAGTTAACATTTGGGATTAATAGAAGAAAAAAATTAATTATGAAGACATATTCTAGCTGATCTTTCTACATAACACGTGTAAGTGTGACGCGTCGTACTCTCACAGTGGCATACGGAAACTTCTAAGCAGACGCAGACTGGGGGAACGGCCTGGGGGCTGAGAGGTTAGTGAAAAGGGAGAAGGGGTTAAGAAGTAAAAATACATAATATATTCACAGGGATGTAAGTACAGCACAGGAGATATCTGTAATAATAAAACCCTGATATGCTAATTAGACTGGACATCCTTCCAGACAAAGCTGGGACTGTACGTGTGGGACCGAGGCAGCCACCAGTGGCTGCGAAGACCTACTTTTGCACGAATTTCGTGCACCGGGCCTCTAGCAGTCAATGATACTGTATTAACTACATGTGGTGCCAGGTGAGTACCGACACATACCCAGGGGCTCACTCTGTAAAGTATCCGTTTAACCACCACACTGTACACCTGAAACTAACACAGAAGAATGAATGTAAACTGTAAATGAAAATAGTTAAAAAAGAACACCTAAGTGCCTGACCCTACCCCATCTGCTATCCATTCCCCCGGATACGTCTCCCTGTGGATTTATAAAAACGAAGCTACTGCCGAGACCGGTTTGGCTCAGTGGATAGAGTGTCGGCCTGCGGACTGAAAGGTCCCAGGTTCCATTCCGGTCGGGGGCATGTACCTTGGTTGCAGGCACATCACCAGTGTGGGGTGTGCAGGAGGCGGCTGATCGATGTCTCTCTCTCATCCATGTTTCTGACTCTCTATTCCCTCTCCCTTCCTCTCTGTAAGAAATCAATAAAATATATTAAAAAAAACAACAACAAAAAACGGAGCTACTGATGCCCATCACGGTGAAGATGGCATTCTAAACATGAGGATGTTGCCCTTCTCTGGCACACAGTGCCAAGGATGACGTCTGTGCAGACACCTGAGACGTAGGAAGCGGCCACACCTGCTTATGTTGTCCTTGTGCTGCGGCAGCAGAGTCAATACGGGAGCCACGGCCGCTGGTGCTGACCCCACCCCCACAGGACAAGCCCGTCCTCACGCAGGCGCAAGCCCGCACCGCCACTGCCATGTGTGTGACAGCAGAGAGGGGCTGGCGTGTAGGTGGACCAGAAAGGCGGCCGGCGAGGCGCTCTGCAATAATTCCGGAAGATTCCACCCGCATCCCCTCTGTGTGTGTCCCCGCCTCAGAAGGATGCCCTGACAACAGCCTCGGGCCATAGACATGCTCCTGGCTCCTCCTGGCCCCGCAGCCGCCGCCCTTCTGTGCGCGATCCGGTCCAGGAGGGACGTTCTGAGTGGCTCTGCTCCCCGCACATCTCGAGGACTAATTAAATCCTCATTACTACCTTCTAATTATTCCCGCGCTCTGGGACGGCAGGGGAAGTCCCCGCAGGCGCCCGGAGGAGAAGGGTTAAGTAACCCCGCTGGTTTGGAGAACCCGGGTCTAGTTGCGACCTTCGGAAAAGCGGCATTAGCATGCATATTTAACTAGGTGCCGCTGAGAAAATTAAAAGGGGATTCAATTAAAAGGCTTAAAAAAAATTAATTCTGACCTCTCTACATCTGTCCAAATAAATAAGCCTTCTTGAAACGGTTTCACCTAATTGCTAATCCAATAAACCAGAAGGGCATTTATTGGTTTCATTAGGCCTAGCCTTTTGCAGGGGTTAAAAATGGGATCGTTTTGGTGTTAATAATCATAATTCTTATTTATCTACTCCGATGGCTGTTCCACATTCCCTCCGAGCCCTCTTGGAAAACAGAACAACAGTCACAAGCTGATTCTTACTGATTTTTTCTATTTTTAAGAAATATATGTTAAAAAAGAAATAAGGACAAAACTAAGCTCAACTTGTTAGCTACCACTTTTTTGGTAACATTTATTTCAGTGCATTAGAGTTATGCAGTGCTTAGGTAGTGTAAATTATACTAGTTTATTTTTATTTTTTCGGCGAGGTGCTTTAAATAGCCAGTCTTCGCCATTCTGTGAGGTCTAGAGAGACAATCTGGTTTAAAATAGAAACTATGGAAAATGTGTTAGCGAATTCTAAACTGAAGTCTGGCCCTTTTTTCCACCAAAAAAATGTGAGCTGATTTTCTGTGTTAAGTTAGGAAGCAGGTCCAACACTTTATAGAGTGCAAACAGGAGATAATGAAATCAAGCTTATGTCGAGAAGTAGATGACAGCAGAGAGAAGACAATGTTCCAGAAGAATCAGAGGCCAATAAATACCTCCAGGGCTTCCCTTCTCGGCGGAACCCATGGCGGCCACATGCACATTAGCTGCACAAACATGTTCACAGAGGGAAAACACAGATCTACGGAGACTCAGTCATTTCCACCTCCACACAAGGTGGGGATGGATCTGTGGCTGCGGTCCAGAACCGCCAGGGGAGGGCACTGAACTGGAGAGAGGGGAGAAGTGGGGGCTGGTGGCCAGGAGCCCTGCCCCGGGGTGTGGCCAGCGCACTCTCTGTGCGCACTGCCTCTGGGTAGGCCCTGCAGTGGCCCATGTGGTTCAGATCTTGGACTGACTCAGGTGTGCGAACCTCTCCTAACGGTAGACTGTTTTTATTTTTATTTATTTTTTTAATGCATTTTATTGGTTTCTTACAGAGAGGAAGGGAGAGGGATAGAGAGCCAGAAACATCGATGAGAGAGAGACATCGATCAGCCGCCTCCTACATGCCCCCTACTGGGGATGTGCCCGCAACCAAGATACATGCCCTTGACCGGAATCGAACCTGGGATCTTTCAGTCTGTAGACAGACGCTCTATCCACTGAGCCAAACTGGTTTCGGTGGGCACACCATTTTTAAACAAATGTTCTTCCTGACGGGGGATAAAGACAAGAAGAAGTACCAGCAGAGGTGGCATTCAGCACCTGAACCTGGAGGGACCTGGGCTCCGGGGTCGTAAGTCAGCACCGCTGTCCCCCAGGAGGACTTTGGGGAGAACAGGAAACGGCACCCCCGACACAGGCAGCGTCTCTTGCTCTGAGCAGGTGTCTCTGGACAAGTGAGTTTCTAGATTCTTTGCCATTAAAAATGTGTCAAAATGTGGAATCTTCCTCTCATCTTATTATGAAAACAAGGTGAGTATAAAAGGACCTGTTGGATTTGGTTGGTTGAGCCCTCAGCAGTACAGAAGGTGCGTTCTTACGGTTTCTGAGAAGAATGCGTTTTTACGTAAGATGCCAACTACGCACCAATATACTTTCCCCTCGCTGCTGCTTCCATCCTTTCCCTAAATGGGGGTGGGAGCGTGACGTATAATGGTAAAGGCATAAATGAATGGGGAATTGTCTAGCAAGTGTTTTCCTAGATCTACTTTGGACCATCCATACTGTTGGTACACATGATGGTAAAAGCAAGCAAGAAAAATGTTCTTATTATTGTATCAAAACATTAAAAGGACCGCCACTTACCATTTAAATGTCATGAGGAGCTAACATTTCTTCCTGGATTTTAACAAATATCAAAACCATTTTAAAAAATTCTTGCTGCCCAGTATTTTTTTCCACTGTGAAAAAAAATTTATTTAAAATACATAAATGCTATAATCCTGTTTGGCAGTCACCCTGCCCTGTAATCCCCCTAACTACAGCCTACATTCAATAGCATCCTGCATTAGTTTTGGATGTATAGCTTACTACCCAGTTTAAGGAAATTTAACTCCTACATGGGAAAGCATCATCCGACAGTCATTCGGAAATGTGAAGTTTCCCCTTTAGTGAGGGCTGTCCAACCAGCAAGACGCACATCATATCTCTAACATAGTCTCTCAGAGAAAGTTTGGTGAACATGTTCATGAAAATAAAGTCAGATTTAGCAAATGATAAAATTTACTGGAGGCCCAGTGCACAAAATTCATGCACTGGCAGGGTCCCTAGCAGCTGCCGGCTGGGTACTCCCTCCCTTTCCCTGGCTGACCTTGCCCCGGACAAACTCTGGTTGAGAGGACAATTTGCATACTCTGCTTTTATTATATAGGATGTTTGCTAACTGAAGGAAATGGTCATTCTAACTACCCACATTGTTACGTATTCCCTAGAGGCCTGGTGCAGGAATTTGTGCTCCAGTGGGGTCCCTTAGACTGACATGCGGGATTGGGCTGAAGCCGGATCTCTAATGTCCTCCGAGGGGTCCCGGATTGCAAGAGGGCACAGGCCAGGCCGAGGGACCCCACTGGTGTGCCATCAGGCTGGGGAGAGACGTGGGAGGTTGGCCAGTGGGGAGGGACAAGGGAGGGCTCTAGGGCGTGTCCAGTCCATCTCATTCAGTCCTGACTGGCCGGACTCCCGCAGCAAGCTAACCTACCATTCGAAGTGTATGCCCCCTAGTGGACAGTGCACATCATAGCAAGCAGTTGAGCAGCCTTAGCATATCATTAGCATATTACGCTTTGATTGGTTAACAAACAACTGGACTCTTAGCCTATTAGGCTTTTATTATATAGGATTATCAGTTACCAAAACCACCCTACACAAGATAAAGAGAATCAGAGGGAAAACAGTAACAGACTTATCAACCCAGTAGTTTCCGTACACTGACATCAGAGGAACATCCTAGATTTTGCCTGGCTAATATATTCGAGGTAAACGCTTAATTTAACTATGGTTCCTCATTGTTGCTTTGTCCTTGACATTTTTGTAGATTTTCAAGCTTCTTAAACACCTGTCATTTGGAAGAGGTTGGGGAAGACGCTGTTGGAGGATCTTGGAGGGGTTTTCCCTGGTTAGTTGGTAGAGATAAAGGCTAGAATTGCAGTGCTTTCAAATAAGGCGCCTCTTATCCTTTAATGTTTGCAAAAGGAGGAGGATTCTCCCAGTGGGAATGCTGTTTCAGGAAGGATTAAGTGAAATAACAAATATCTTCGTCTCAGCTCGGGTCTGGCTGAGCACCTTCAGTGCGATAATCTCTCTGGTCCTTTTCTCTCCCTCCCCGCCCCAGGTGCACACAGCAGCTGCAGCCCACGACCCAGGAAAGGCGCTTGGGGAGGATCCCCTGGCGTGGCCTTCCAGCGCTTTCTGTGAGCTTCTGTATGTCTCCTGGATGGCCAGCGCCACCGGGAAGTCACCCAACCAGCAGCACAGAGGACGAGCTACAGGAATGATTTACAGGCGGCCACGGCGGGACGTTCAGAGCAACATGCACACATCGCACACTTAGGAAACTCATTACAGGGTCCTTAGGAAGCAGGGGTTCTCAAAGTAGGGTCCTCGGAGCGCAGCATCAGCAACACCTGGGACTCGTCAGAAATGCCGATGTGAAGTGTCCCACCTCAGATCCACAGAAACAGGCCTCTGAGGTGTGGCCCACCAACCTATTTCGGCGTGGTCTCTGGGCAATGCTTATGTACCCTAAAGTTTGGAACCCATCCACCACTGAGTCCATCATTAAAACACACTGTAGTAACTTGGTAAGTAAAGTATTCACTATACATTAAGTGATGACAGAAATGTTAAATATGTAAAGGTATTAGAAAGTCAAAATTTCATTGGATTCCCACTGAACAGTCATTTCAACACAAATGATGTGTAGATAAGGCTACGCCATCTTTTCACTGATATTCCTTTCTAAGCGACATGCTACTGACTTTTTAACATGCAAAATAATGGAACCTTCTAATTCTAACCAGTGGCAAATCATACATAACTCATATAGAAATAATTATAAACATTAGGGGTCAGGAACCTTTAAATATTAGCTACCAAGCTGCTGACCTGTCTTGTGGGCAAGCATGAGGGGGCGGGGACTGCAGGAGGTGGCAGTAATCTGGCCAGCACCGGATGGGGCAGCAGGCCTGTGAATCCCTCTCCACTAACATGGATTAAGATCACTGCACCACCACTCACCAAAGTCACTTGGGCCCTAACCGGTTTGGCTCAGTGGATAGAGCATCAGCCTGTGGGCTGAAGGGTCCCGGATTTGATTCTGGTCACGGGCATGTACCTTGGTTGTGGGCACATCCCCAGTAGGAGGTATGCAGGAGGCAGCTGATCAATGTTTCTCTCTCATCGATGTTTCTAACTATCTCTCTCCCTTCCTCTCTGTAAAGAAAAAAAATCAATAAAATATATTTAAAAAAAGAGTTACTTGGCAACCGGAGGGAAGACACAGACATCAACAAACGAAGGCCGGAGGCAGTGATGGCTGGAGGGCAACACCAGAACACGCAAATGGCCACCGGGCTTGCATGTAAGACAACTGAATGCTCACGGGCTGCGGAAGTCTCTTTCTCTGGCGCTGGCCCCCACCAGCCTCTGGGACAGAGGAACCATAGGGAAGAACCTCTAAGGCCCTCCTTCTTCATCTGTACACAGAGGTGACGGACCCCCTGAGCTTTCAAGATGCTGCAGGTCTGAGATCCGGTAATTTTATAACACAGGCCTTACCGTGTGATTACATTTTTTAAAAAAATATATTGATTTTTCACAGAGAGGAAGGGAGAGAGATAGAAAGTCAGAAACATCGATGAGAGAGAGACATTGATCAGCCGCCTCCTGTATGCCCCACTGTGGAGATATGCCCGCAAGCAAGCTACATGCCCCCAACTGGAATCGAACCCGGGACCCTTCAGTCCGCAAGCCGACGCTCTATCCACTGAGCCAAACTGGTCTCGGCTGTGTGATTACATTTTTAGTGTTAAATGTCATGGACCAAATACTGATCAAATCAGGTAAACACCCTCACACTAACATTTTACTCATTAGAACCGCTATCCAAACTGAGTTGTTAATGGTCATTTTTACAAGCTAAGTCAAATATCGGGCTAGAGTTATGTATAAACTGCTTCAGGCTGCTATGCAGACATATATATGCTTTGAATCTTGAAGAGCACTTTGGTAAAATTTCACCCAATTTGCAAGAAAGCATCCTTTCCCGCCATATTTGTTGTTGCATGTAAGGTTCTTATTTGTTTCGTTCATCTGGTGAGGAAACCGTATCATTTAACATTAGTTACAAGGATGTGACTGGGTAAGCGAATTTCTAGAATATTCCAAATGAGCAGTGCGGCCAACAGACGCCGAAGACTCACCTCTCTCCTGCGGCATCGGCGACTGGCTCAGGGCAGGGTGGGAACTGGATTCCGACTGGCTCCCAGGCGGCTGGGGGGGCATCTGGCTGCCTGGAAGACAGGAGGGGGGGGGGGGGGGAGGAACCCTTTGCGTTCATGCTGCAAGGGTGCGATGCCAAGGCAGTTTCATACCATTTAATCTTTATCACAAAGGCACGGCCCCCGGCAGAGAAAAAGGGCTCAAAAAGCATAATATTTCACCGTGTGTGTGTGTGTGTGTGTGTGTGTGTGTGTGTGTGTAAAACGAAGAGGAAAGATACATAAACATGTTTAGTAAATGACCTCCAGAAAAGTTCAATTTTTACTCGGTGAGTTTCCAAACTCAGAGGCAAATCAATGCGTAGCTGAAACCTTCTGGCACACACTTCTTCAATGCATTTCACAAAACCCAAGACCGGTGAACTGACCGCATCCTCCTGAGTTTAATCTGGTCGCTAAGTGGGCAGGTGTGACAGTGGCCCCAGTTTTTCATTGTTACTATTTATGCAATGTTGTAATAGTAACCGAGGTCTAAAAACCCTTTGCAATTAATTAGAGATTTAACGTAAACTTAGGAGATCTCTATTAAAAAACATATAATAGGACCACAAAATACAGTGTATTATCATGAAAGAAGAAAATACCATCTACATCTCTCTTGATCTTTACTGCTAATAAAGTGAACACATCTATTTGGTTTCCAGGTACCTAACAGGTGTTCAGTTTGTCTTCTCAGATTATAAGGTAAGCTCCTAGACCAGCGGTTCTCAACCTGTGGGTCACGACCCCTTTGGGGGTCGAACGACCCTTTCACAGCGGTCGCCTAAGACCATCAGAAAATGCAGATATTTACATCACGATGCATCACAGTAGCAACATTTCATGGTTGGGAGTCACCACCCCATGAGGAACTGGATGCAAGGGTCACGGCCTTAGGAAGGTGGAGAACCACTGTCCTAGACAGAGGAATGCCTTTTACTCCTTCAGTCCCTCCAGTAGCATAATAAATCTTGGTCATTTAATGCCCTTCATCTGAATCAAAGGAAAAGATGCTTCTTATTTAGTAATTAAGGAGAGACAATGAATCACGTGAAGGCAGAGACAGGTTTTAAAATTTAAGAACCATCACAGGTGCTTGACAATCTCAACTCACTTTCTGGCTCAGAGATTGAGACTACCTGTATTTCTAGAATAAAAATGTAGAATAAAAAAGGCAGTTCAACTTGGCACAGACCTCAAGGCTCGCTATTTTATCTGCAAGCCCCTCCCTTTGCTAAAATAAACGGGAAAGACAGAAATACACGCATCGATCTCCCTGGAATGGCGACGCGAGCCTATTAGCTCAGACAAGTAGCAGCTTTGACACCTCCGCACCGCCCGCCTCCTCCACTTTGGACAGAGCTGAGAAGAACCCCAGAGGTGAGCAGAGGAGGAAATGAGCATTCTGTGGTCGCCACCAGTGACAGGAGCGGAGCCCGAGCGACAAACTTCCCTGTGGGCCAGGCAGCCAGTCCAGACCAGCACGAGCGAGCGCTGGGTCTGCGGACGGCGCTTGTACCGGCTGGAGGAACGGTCGCCTCTGTGACAGCCAGAGCGGCGCGGAAACGATCTTTCAGACAGACAGGCTGGGAATAGCTGTTAAAATGGAACCATAAACATTCTCAGGTTGCTTTTGGGGTTTAGGCGCCTTACTTTTAGAAAAGAATGTAAAACTTACGAAAGCATCTCTGAGCTTTCCTGGGATCACCTGCCACTCTCGTCCGCAGTTCAAGTGAAAACCAAGACCTGAATTCCCAGTCACGGAGCAACGCTGTGGGGACACCACTAGGAGGCGCCCCTCCTAAGTCAGAGCCCCAACGAGAGAAGGATGGAAGACAGGACCAGCAGCACAGCTCTGGACCAGCCGCTGACTCTGGGGCAGGTGCTGTCCATGAGCATCGCTACCAACGAATCAAATGCAAACACTTCCCGTTCTGGACGAACCAACTTCATGGGTAAACATGTCACCAACTCGGCTACAGGTACACGGCAGGTGCTGTGGGTCCCGTCCTTCCCATGAAACACCCCAAGGCCCCACCGGAAGTCCACTGAAGACACTGAACGCACGCTGCAGGCAAACCCCGACTTCACAAACATCCCCGGGGAACCCGTGCCCCGAGGACACGCTTCCATCACCAGGACTGTTTCCGCCCGGCTGGGCGCACAGCCTGGGACAGTGACAACAAACCGCAATTCCTCGCAGCAGAGGACACCACCACCTGCACGCACGCCCAGGGCACTGCTCTTCCAGGCGCTTCAACTGACAATGAAAAGGCTGCATGAAACCCCGCTCCCGAATTCAGAAAATCCCGCCACGCCCGCGCCGTGCTGTTGGTTGGCAGGTGCTGAGACATAGCTGTCCAAAGCCATGCGATCACTGATGGACTAAATCCACCTTTAAAGAAGCAGACAAAAACTTTTCCTGGTGACGACAGGTTTGCTCGGAGGGTCTTACCTTCCTCATTTGCTTTCACCCCATCTTCCCATCCGTGTCACAGGTACCGGGACAGGACTGCCTGCCCCTTAAGGCCAGGCACAGACCAGGCCGAGCAGGTGCAGAGTCAGAGGCCCTCTGAGGAGCGCGATGCTGAAGACGCATTTGCGTCCAATTTCCACAGAAGACAATCCCACACCCTTTGCACCAACCAAATTAAGTGAACATGTTGAATTTTTATGACATATTTTTGGCTTAAGCGAAATAAAAGCTGGGTAATTATTTTAGAAGAGAATACTGCTTTGCACAGTGAACAAACCCGCTTACAAGTAGGCTCTGACATTAAAACGGTTTCAGAGAAAGTCCATGTCCCCGCTTGTCCATGTCTATAAAGAGGTTAAGCACAATGGGAAAGCAATTACCACTGGAAAAGCCATGCCGTGAGTTGGGAGTAAATTCCACACTGTACTCTTAGGTATTTATTCTCCAATGACCATTTACTTTTGATTCTCAGTAGAGGTCCATACTATGATTTTTAAATATATATTTTTTATTGATTTCAAAGAATGAAGGAGAGGGTGAGAGATAGAAACATCTATGATGAGAATTATTGATTGGCTGCCTCCTGCACACCCCACACTCTTGACTGAGGGCAGAACCTTCGACTTGGCATATGCCCCAACTGGGAAATGAACGGTGACCTCCTGGTTCATATGTCGACACTCAGCCACTGAGCCACACCAGCCAGGCCATACTAAGACTTTTTATTTTATTTTTTGCTAATCCTTACCTGACATTTTTTTGCATTGATTTTAGAGAGAGTGGGAGGGAAGGGGAGAGGCAGAGAGAGAGAAACACCAATGTGAGAGAGACACTGACTCCTGAACAGGGCTGAGGATCCAGTCGGCAACCGAGGTATGTGTCATTGATTGAAATCGAACCCAGTACCCTCCATTCTAGCCACTGAGCCAATGGGCTGGGGCCTATGGTTTTTTAATAAACAAAGATTTTCCCATTCTCCTATGGCCATGCATGTACAACAGTGTGCAAGATTTTGCTCAAACTAAGAATGAAACATCAGTAAGTCACCTGAATTTGTATTTTTTGCTGACTTTCACATTTTACTTTTGACTCTCAATGCAAGTCTATGCTATGATTTTTTTTTTATTAAAAAAACCTTTTATTTTTCATTCGTTTTAGACTTAGAGAGAAGTTATAAAACTAGGACAAAGAGTTGCCTTATATCCCTTAACTCCCCTGGTGTTCTCATCCTCTATAATCATCAAATAATTACCACAAGGTGCGATATCGTTAACTGAAGGCCTATTCGAATTTCACCCATTTCCCACTGACTTTTTTCCTCTCCAGGATCGCACAGTGCACTCAGCTGTTTTCTAGTCTCCTTACAGTCATTGAAGACCATTCTTCCCTTTCCTGACCTTGACATTGCTGAAGAGCACGGCTCAGTTATTCTCATCCTCCCTGCATTCTGTCCGGGGGTTCCAGACATTCTCACGTGCCATTTCCGGTGATGTTTACCTTGATTACCTGGTAAAGCTGGTGCCTCCCAGGTTCCTCTGATGTCAAGTCACTATACTGCCCTTTGCAGATGGTAAGTATCTCAGACACCAATGCATCATGGATATTTACTTTATTCTATGGATTCAAATCCACCCCTGACATCGCTTTGTTGCTCAGATTATTCCAGCTCTGGCCACCAGACACTCTTTCCAATCTTCACTTCATGGAATCACCGGCTTCTCCGGCTCATTTTCTCTCTTCCCCGCTCCGCCCTGGAATCAGCCACTTTCCCAAGGAGGGGAGTGTGGTTCTCTGTATGGAGAACCGTTTCAGAGACTAAGAACAGGGCACGAGGTCTGCTCATTTTCCTGGGTGTTATTGCTTCTAGACCCTCTCAGTGAACAGACAGGAAATCTTTGTACGCACGCTAACCTGCACATACACACTTCTGAAATTCAGTATTTAATTTCATACTTACTGGGGATCAAGCCCACAGCTTGGGCATGTGCCCTTGGCTGGAATCGAACCTGGGACCCTTCAGTCCATCCGCAGGCTGACTGTTCAAGTCTTCTTTGGTTCCTTTCAGGTGCACAAAAGTTTTGCACATTTTATGTTGTTTATTCCTAAGCGTTTAATCTTTCTTGCCATTACAAATGGGACTTTCTCTATTAGTACGTCTATTAAGTAGAGAAAGTGGCTTAGACAGAGGAAGGCCATTGTTTTTGTATGTTAATTTTATGTCCTGCTGCCACTGCACAGAGTTTTTACAGTTTCCATTAAATTTATCATTCCTTCTCTCTAGTGTCCTGGGTTTACTATTATCCATCTGCAAATAAAGATAGTTTTATCTCTTTGGTGCCATTTGTATGCCTTTGAGTCTAGCTACACTAGCCAACATCTCTAGCACAGTGCTGCATAGGAGGGGAGATAGTGATCATCTTGCCTTCTTTGTATCATGATGGAAATCTAATAATTTTCCATGCCCTTTAAAACTGAGGCAAATATATTTTACTATGGTGAGCAAGTTTACTTCACTGCTATTTCCTTGAGTGTTTTAATCATAATTGGGTACTGTATTTTATTAAAGGTATAATATTTTCCTTTAAGACCATTTATATAGTATAAAATATCAATGGAGTTACTTATATTGAACCAACCTTGCATTCCTGGAATAAATTTCTTAGCTGTGATGCCTTATTTTCTTAATATACTGTTGGGTTATGTTTTCTTTTTAATTTTTGCACTACGATAGTAATTGAGGAAAAATTTTCTAACTAAAAAGAGCTTTTAAGAACTGAATCAAGATAATCAAACTAAATATCTTTAGTAAAAAGCATGGGATTTTAGTATATTACAGAATTGGGTGTAAACAGGCTATTATGTATATTTTTGGTAAATTAGCTCACATCCAGTAGTGTCTAATTTACAGCGGATGAACTGAGACATGAATATATGCTAGTTTGGCACACTTCAGAGATGGGGCAGTCAGTTCTAACAGGTACAAATCTACGAAACCCTGCCCAGACTAACAGCTAATGAAACCATTGTATGTTATCCATAAATATGCAGTTTTACCTTATTATTTTAGACCTGGAATAGGCCCACTCCTTCTGTAAACTGCCAGAGAGTAAATATTTTAAGCTTCGCAGGCCATATGTTCTCTGTTGCAACTATTCCACTCAGCTGCTGTGGTGCAAAAGCAGTCATGTACAATATGTAAACAAACCGGCGCGAATAAAACTTTATTTACAAAAATACGCGGCAAGCTGGATGGGGCCCAAAGGTTGTAGTCGCTGTCTCCTCTTCCAAACGCTAATGTCAGTAAAGAAACGGTCAGGGGTGCTTGCTCAAGACGGCAAATCCACATCCAATGATATTGATGAAGAATAATGACATAAACCTGACACACTCCCCCGGCCCTGGTCAGGGCACATGGGGGAGGCAACCAACTGATGTTTCTCTTTCACATTAGAGAGATAGAGAGAGAGAGAGAGAGAGAGAGAGAGAGAGAGAGAGAGAGAGAGAGAGAGAGAGAGAGAGAGAGAGAGATTATTTCCTAAAAATAAAAAATAAAAAAATAAATAAACCAAACTCGGAATCTGCTCGGGGTTCAGCTCCGTGGTTAGCCAGCGTTTCCCGCAAGTGCTTGGAGGGGCCGGTGGCACTTCCTGTTGTTTGGTGGGTCGCACACAGGACTCGCTCTCCCCAGAAGCCTGGCTGGGGGACAGGGGGCGGAGAGGCAGCTGGCACCAGGCTGTCAATACAGTTCTGTACTGCGAACCGCCCTCCCCCACGTCCCCCCACATCGGAGCACACAGCACAGAAGGCAGCACTCTCCCTGCCGGGCCCCAGGGGAGCACAGAGCGCGCCGCCTGGCTCTCAACCCACAGTGACCCGGAGCCTCCAAAGACAACCCTCCCGCGTCCTGCAGCCGAACATTCATTCAGAAAAGCACCAACTTTCCCCAAGTCCTAACCTAAGGTGAGCGATGCATGGAGGTGCCATTGGATCCTAAAAACACTGAGAAGCCAGTGCCACAGCGGCGGTCTGACTCCTCTGCTGCCTGGGCACCACGAGGAGGAGGAAATTCCCATGATGCCCTGCAGGAGGCAGGACCCATCCAGGTGGCACCTATTTTCCCTCCGAACAGTCACGCACCTGCACCTGCCCCTGCCCCTGCAGATTAACCTTTTCAACTCTCCCCCTGCTGCAGCCCGGGACTTAGAGCTCTTTGCTAACTTCCCGGCTCGAGTCCATGGCAGAGAAGCGGCGACGGCCGCAGTGGAGGGGAACAGAGCGAATGTGAGCGCTCCATGTAAGGACCACACCTTCCCAGGGCCTGTACTACAAACAAGTACCGGATTTTCCGGTGTTTAGGACGAATGGGTGTATAAGACGACCCCCAACTTTTCCAGTTAAAATATAGTTTGGATATACTTGCCCTATACAAGACGACCCCCAACTTTTCCAGTTACAATATAGAGTTTGGGATATACCCGCCCTATAAGATGACACCTGGCATGTAAGACGACCCCCGACTTTTGAGAAGATTATTCTGGGTTAAAAGGTTGTCTTATACGCCAGAAAATACGGGTACTTAGTTTTTGTTTTCATTATAAAGACCCACTAGTTATAATATATCAGTATTTCATTGAGCCCCATGGATTCAAGCCAGTGTTTTCCTGCTTTTATTAACTAAATAAGAAAGCTACCTCATAGGTTTCACACGGAAGTCGGTGTAAGGGTCGGATTGCCTGAAACTCATCTGAGGCCTCTGGGGTGGACCCTTTCCTGCCGAGAACCGAGGCAGGAAAGCGGAAAGGCTCCCGCTCAGGCCGCAGCGCTGAGTCAGGGCCACCAGGAAGCGGTTTGACATTCACGCTGAGGTCGCCACGAGCTTCGGTTCAGGACAAGCCAGAGTCCAGCCACACGGACACATGGCGTTCGTTCTCTACGGAAAAGACCGTGTTCGCGGTGTGGACCACTCCTGGGAGGGAGGAAGGGAAGCCTTGGCTCTGACCTCCCTCCTGCCCTGCAGCTCGGACCCCGACCCCACGGCTCCCCCTGGCCGCCGCGCTCTCCCAGCTCCATCCTTTCGGATGCTGTCTGCTCCCCGGCCGCTCTGCCTCCGAGAACAAATCCGCTCCCTCTCCAGCGCTTTCCAGCCCAGGTGAGCCCCGAGGCCTGTGGGGGAGCGGCCCGGCCTGGGGGTGGCGAAGTGCACGTGTGTTGGCTGCCACGGCTCACCGTCCGCAGGGAGGCCCGCGGGCCCGCTCCCTCCGCAGGCTCCAATCCCTCTGATCCCGGGGAGGGCGCTGCACAGAGAGCGGCAGTTTACGTTTCTCTCCCAAGGACAAATTAATAAAAACAGAACCTCCTTTTACCCGCGCCGGCCTATTCTCACTCCTCCCCCGTGTTTCTCCTCTTCCCGAGGCTCCTTTTTGTGCGCGGGGAGCGGGGTATTCGGCCGCCTCCGCACCCCGGGCGCGGTGCCAGATGAAAGCCGGTGTGCGGCGCAGAACGCAGAAGAAGGGGAAAGCCCACCGCTGTGCGTTTCAGATTCTAACAACCTGGCAATTTGGTAGAGTCGCTCCCCGCCCGGTCTTTTGAAGAAAGCTGCTTTTATTCCGCTAATAACTAGCCGCGGTCCCAGCAGCATGGATCCGATTAGCGGCTCCGGCGGCACAAAGGGGCGCGGGGAAAGGCTGGGCGCGGGGCCGCCGATCCGGCCACCTGGCCTCCGGGAGGAAGATCAGACGTGGCGCGGCCGGCTTCCTGCCTGCCCTGCCCGCGGCTCCTCGCCTGATGGGCACAGGCCTCTTTCAACCAGGCCTGCTCTCGCCTTTGATACAAGTTTCACTCGCCTCCCTCCTCTGCCGTCATTGGCTTTTCATTCTGGGCCTCAGCGTGTCATGATAACTCTGCACTGGAAGCGCGAGCGGCTATGAAATGCCACACGCCGGTGCTCACGGCTCCGAGTCCTTTCGCATCTTCCACAGAAACACACGGGGCAGTGCCATGGGGCTGTGGGACCAGGGACCTCGCCTCTTTTTTTTTCTTAAAATATATTTTATTGATTTTTTACAGAGAGGAAGGGAAAGGGATAGAGAGCCAGAAACATCCATGAGAGAGAGACATAGATCAGCCGTCTCCTGCACGCCCCCTACTGGGGATGTGCCCACAATCAAGGTACATGCCCTTGACCGGAATCAAACCTGGGACCTTTCAGTCCGCAGGCTGATACTCTATCCATTGAGCCAAACCAGTTTTGGCTGAACAGGGGCTTTTATCTTCTGCTGGACACTGTCAAACAGCTGGAGCCTACCTTATCTAATAAAGAGGGAACATGCTAATTGGCCATCACACAGTCAGAAAGATGGCAGCACCCAACGCCAATAAGGAGGGAATATGCTAATTGTGCCCTGCCCTCAAAGATGGCAGTGCCCAGTCCCCTCAGCCCTGCCAGGGCAGCAGAAGTGCAGCAAGACTGGGGTCACCTACGGGCAGGCCCAGCCGATCTGCCTCTGGAGTCCCCCGGTCCCCTCTGCATCCCCTGGCCCAGCCCCAGGCGCAGGCAAGCCTGGGATGGCGGCAGCAGCGGTGTGATGGGGCAACGCCTTCCCCTGATTGCTGGGTCGCTTCCTGCCCCTGAGGCTCCCAGACTGTGAGAGGGGGCGGGCCAGGCTGAGGGATCCCCCTCCAGTGCATGGATTTTCATGCACCGGGCCTCTAGTGCCTGTCTGTCTGCCTGTCTGTCTCTCTCTATGTATATATATAAATACACACACACACACACATAAAAAGCTAAGTGACCATCTGTCTGTCCAACTATCTGACCGATACATATGACGTACACTGGCAATTTAAAAATAAACACTGACTCATGCATGTGCCATACATAGAAAGCTCTCTCTCGCTGGTGCCAACTGCACGCGTGTGTTTCTCAAAGCTGAAGTATGATAAGATCTGTGGAAGGAGAGGTTCTGATTCTAAGAACTGACTTGTCCCTGTGTGACACTGGCCTCCCGTTTAAATTAATTCCAAGACAGTTTCCCGTGATGCCGGCATTTGCGAGGACTATTAACTAATCACAAGGACAAACTCTAGGCAGAGTAGGAGTATTCCTATCTGAACCCGTTTTCACACAGGGGCAGTTATATGTTGCTTTTCCTCCAGTTTCAAGAGTGTGTGATGTTAAGATTAAAGTCGTAAATACTTCATCACAAGGGACATTAGTGAAGCACTCTGAAAGTGTTTTTACTCTTTCTTTAAAAAAATATTTTTATTGACTTCAGAGAAAAGGGAGAGGCAGAGAGAGATATAAACATCATTAATGAGAGAGAATCATTGATCCAATGCCTCCTGCATGCCCCCTACTAGGGATTGAGCCTGCAACCTGAGCATGTGCCCCTGACTGGAATCGAACCTGGGGCCCTTCATTCCACAGGCCAACACTCAATCCACTGAGCCAAACCAGCTAAGGCAGTGGTTTTACTTTCAATGGTTATACAGGGAGATATTAGAATAAGTTTAATCAACTTATCAGTATTGTTTTTTTATCAATGTTGTTTTAATATGTTTTTGTTGTTTTATATCATATCTTTGTTGTTGTTACATCATGTTACTGTTTATTAACCAATTTATATGTTATTTTCATGTACATTTTACTACTTTTCTTTCTTCTCTGACACTTCTATTATAGAGAAAGGGCAAACAGCGATATTAAAATATTTCTTCTAATTAATTTCCTTTCAAAGTGCAGGAATCCACTCATCATTCATGTGCTGCTCTGATCTAGAGTCCAGTCCTGGCTAAGACTTCCCTGCCCCTTCATCCAGTCCATGCTGACACCGGCTACAGTGGTACCTCGAGATACGAGTGCCCTAACATACGAGATTTTGGGGATACGAACTGTCGAGGGAGCGATTTTTGCTTTGAAATACGAGCAACAGTTGAGAGAGGAGTCATCGCGCAGATCGGCCGGCTGCACACGACCTACCAGTTTACTGCGACTCGAGCGTCTCATAGTTTCCCACGCCTCATGGTTATGGAAGGAATTAAACTCGCATCTTGAGGTACCACTGTACCTGGAAAATGGGGACGTCAGCTGGGCTGACAATCTGTTCTCAAGCGGTCATTTTCTTTGAAGACAGAGTTACTTATTAATAATCGACATTTTTAAAAATAAGGTCATGAAAATTGTGGATAGTAAACAAGTACAGAATTTTGTGACAACATTTCTGGGGCACAGTTTCCGTGTGTGCAGGATGGGGATCAGGGTGGGACTACATACAAAGGTATCTGGTTAGACGGCAGATCGCAGGACCACACTTTCAGGAAGGGGAAAGGCAGTCACGTCATCTCTCGCAGTGAAACAGGATGGCAGAGCCCACAGGAGGAGGAGTTCTAGAAGTAACCATGTTAGAACTCCCTTTTCTTGAATTCTGGTTTATTCCAAGAGAACTATGAGCTCTTTAATCCGGCCAACATTTATGGAGCACCACTTACTTGCCAGGTACTGTCCTTGGCACTGGCATAAAAAGGAAGCATGCTCTTTGCTCCTGAGTCTCCCCGGCTGGGTACCCGGCCACAGGGACAGCAGGGTTCTCGGGACATGGAGGGACCATGGGAAAGACAGTGGAGCTTGTCTTAGAACTAAGTGCAGTCTCCAGGCTGGGAAGGGGTAGACGGATGTCCCGGGCAGCGGGGACTGGCTGGAGGAGTGAGGATCTGTCACAGGCGATGGGCGGCAGCGTGGAAACGAACACTGAACACACGCCCTGGTCCCCTTTTCATAAAAGCGATGATACAACACGGGAAACTACACACAAGGTTCAGGCCTCTCATTTAATGTGACGCTTAGATTTTGTGTGAAATGGACCGAAAGGAATAATGGTGAACACAGGGGGTTCTATTGCTGACCGAGGTAGGCTGAGGCTGTGAAAGTTATTTTATCACCAGTTTTTCCCTGTGACATTCTGATTTCAACTGAACCACAACCTATTTACAGAAAGTAAAAAAAAGCAAAGAAAATAAAAAGCTATTTGTCCCTAAACCCTCCTATGACCTATCACCCGTGATTATAGCTGGGGATACTAACTTCCTTTCAAACATGCCCTCAGGGCAGAGTGAGGCGGGACTGGACACACAGTCTCTCCACACCTAGAAACCCCTTCTTTGTGTAGCTTCTAGAACCCACTGCCCTGGCTGTTCATGGTCTCTGTGTCTCTGGGGTCTGAGGACGCAGTGTCCGGTCAGACCAGTGGTCGAACCCTGGCACAGCCGGCTCCGGTCTTTCCCAGGATGGCCTGGGTAGCCAGCGCTGAGGGCCTGACCTCACGCATCCCCAGGTCAGGAGTTCCCGGACCAGGGGCTGCTTTCCAGCCTCCAGAACTTGCTGGAAATGCAAATTCTCCAGCTCCACTCCGAACCTGCTGAATCAGAGACTAGGTTTGGGGCCCAGCTGCCGGGGCTGTCCCACGCCCTCCAGGTGACGGTGAGACAGGTGGGGTGCCCTAGGCCAGTGGTCGGCAAACTCCTGAGTCCACAGAGCCAAAGAGCAACAGGACCACGATTGACATTTCTTTGGAGAGCCACATTTTTTAAACTTAAACTTCTTCTAATGCCACTTCTTCAACATAGACTCGCCCAGGCCGTGGTGTTTTGTGGAAGAGCCACACTCCGGGGGCCAGAGAGCCACATGTGGCTCGAGAGCTGAGGTTTGCCGACCCCTGCCCTAGGGGATCCCACCTGGAACTCTAAAGACTCGCAGACCTGCTTCTCCCGCCTCCTTATCCTGAGTCAGACCCACCGCCAATCCGAGCCTCCTTTCCCACGCACGGCAGGCATGTCCCTGTAACATGCTCACACCAAGTTCTGCGTACCCCCTGCCCAATTTCTCCTCCGTGTCTTCCACTGTGCAGACCCCCCACGGACCCATTTCGTGGACCGAAAACCTCTGCCCACCACTGCCACCCACCCGTCCGGCCACGCCGAGCCCTCCCTCCCCAGGGAGCCTCCCGGCCACGCTCCCCGCTTCCTCTCTGGCTCCTGAGAGCACTCGCCGCTCAGCAGCCAGCAGGTCCTTTTAAAGCTGCACTGGACCACACCGTTCCCTGCGTCTACCTCTGGGGCGTCCATCCACGGAGAACAGAAACTGCCCCTAATGGTGACGCGTGGAGGCCTGCAGAGGCTGGCTTTGGCCGTCCCCAATCTGCCGCCCAGTCATGTGTCCCCCTCCCCCGCCCACCGCACTCCGCCCCAGCGGCATCCTGGGTGCCGCTGCCCACACGGCGACCACATGACTCACCCAGGCCTGGGCACTTGCTCTTCGCTCTGCCAGCCTTCACGTGGCATGTTTCCACCCTTCGTTCACTGAGACCAGAGTCCCAATGTCAGTTTCTGCCCTCGGCAGCTGGCTCAGCGGTTAGAGTGCCGGGCCGTGGACTGAAGGGCCATGGGTTTGAACCCGGTCAAGGGCACGTACCTTGGTTGAAGGTTCGATCCAGGGCCCCAGGTGGGGAATGTGCGGGAGGCAGCCAATTAGTGTGTCTTACATCGATGTTCCTCTCTCTCTGTCTCTCCTCTCCCTTCCACTCTCTCTAAAAATCAATGGAGTCCAAAACAGGTTTGGCTCAGTGGCTAGAGCATTGGCCTGGGGACTGAAATGTCCCAGGTTCGATTCCCTCAAGGGCATGTACATTGGTTTCGGGCACATCTCCAGTAGGGGGTGTGTAGGAGGCAGCTAATCGATGTCTCTCTCTCATCGATGTTTCTGGCTTTCTATCCTTTTCTATCCTTTTCCCTTCCTCTCTGTAAAAAATCAATAAAATATATTTAATGGGGAAAAAAAATCCTCGGGTGAGGATTAACCAAAAAGATGACACATATCAATTTTTAAGAGACACCTTCCCCAATCACTGCTCCCTGAAGAAGCAACCTGATTCTCCCTACCCGCCCCCAATAAAACCTGACAAGACATTACACGCCTGTTTCCTGTCTTTCTTGTGAGAATGCAGGCTCCCCGAGGACAGCATCCTTTGTCATGTATGTTTAGTGTGTTTTGCCAGTTCCCGGAACACGCACGCAGCACACATGCGTGCAGTGCCCTGCTGAAGAGGGGAAAGAGAACACGCACCTCAGGAAGGGACAGAGCGGGCATCGGAGCTGGCTGGCCTCGCTCCGGAAATCCCCTCGCTTCTCCCACAGCAAACGGGCAACACGCCGCCTCTCACAAAAACGCCAAGCGCACTAATCCGCCGAATTAACACGTTTGGCATCCTTGGCAAGGTCACGCTCCTGGCACGCGGCTCTCCGCGTGTAATATAGTTTGCAAGTACAAACTCCCGTGTCACTTTCTGTTTGGAGGGGAGACTATCAGCATTAACATTCCCCGGCTCTATAATTTATAAACATGCAGATGTGGATTATTAAAGATTAATGCGTTTTAGGATTCGTGTCGGCATTCCGTTTGTCTCATGCCGAAACCAATTCCGCTCTTCATTAGTCAATGACAACCCGCATCACCCGGTTATGGAAGAGAAATCAAAGGTGCGAGCGCGCGAATTGAGAGCAAGTGATGAAACTGATTAGTAGGAGACTTAACGGCTATAATCAATCAACACATCATCATAATCCCGGCTGCGGGGTTATCAGAGCACAGGGCAGCAGCAACGCTCTCTGCGAGGGTTTTCTGCCTTTCACTCCGCTGCCTCCTCCCGTTGGAAATACCGTAACACAGCGCAAGTTCCTGCAATCAGCAGCGGGACATCCCCGCTGTGAGCCCTATTTATGGCATCACATTCCCCCAGGGATTCTGGGAACTTTTACTTCTCTGCTGAAATCTGTTCAACCAGCTCCTGTAGCCCTCCAGCCCGAGTCCTCCTTCGAGGAGACACCCATACAGCAGGTCAACGCCACGGCACGGCGACGGCGGGCCCACGGCCGAGCTGGGAGCCACCCTGTTCCGTTAGCCACCGGTTCAGAGCAGCGCAGGCGCCTCAGCTCCAGAGAGGGAGACAGGCAGCAAGCGGGCGCCGGAAACGCTTCCTTGGGGTGCGCAGCGGAGGAGAATAAGGGGGCGGTGGGCGCGGTCTGTGGGGGTGACCAGGAAACACAGCGGTCGCTGCTCGTCTTATAAGGCACAGGATGTAGCCCTGGTGACACAGACCCTGCATGTCCACAGGCACAAGACCGGGTAAAGGGGTGCAATGGAGGGTGTAACCTGGTCTGCGCGACTCAGCTTTTGCTAAGAGAGCGGCAAACCACTGGGAGGGGCGTTGGGGGAAAATCCCAATGACCTCTGACTTCTGAACGTGGGGGAAGGAGAAGCAGAAGAGGTTTCCTTCCTTTGGAGGCCGGAAAGATTTCTGCTTTTGGGAAATGAAAGAAACGCTCACCCCCAGCGCTGAGGAAATCCTGGCGGGCCAGGAGGCACCTCAAAGGGCAGAGCAGCGCGGGATCCTGGGCAGCCGCTTCCAACCAGGGAACCCGCCCGTACAAACCGCAGAACATTCTCGGCCGCGGGCCTGAGTTCCTACAACCAGGATCCCGCCTGAATTTCAGGGGGAGGCGCTAATAGTGCATCTCCCTAAAAGACCAAATATACCGTCGCTTTCATTTTTTTTCCTAAATATATTTTATTGATTTTTTTTACAGAGAGGGAAGGAGAGGGATAGAGAGCCAGAAACATGGATGAGAGAGGAACATCGATCAGCAGCCTCCTGTACGCCCCCTACTGAGGATGTGCCCGCAACCAAGATACGTGCCCTTGACTGGAATCGAACCCGGGACCCTCCAGTCCGCAGGCCGACGCTCTATCCACTGAGCCACACCGGCTTTGGCTACTGTTGCTTTCTTCAGTGCTGCTGGGCACCAGGGGGACAGATCTGCAATCCTGCTTCTGCGACTCAAAAATATCTCCCTTCGTCGGGAAGAGAAGCGCTGGCTGAGCGCTCTGGCTGGTAGGACTGTGACCGGATGTTCCCCGGGCTGCTCGCTCAGAACCACGGCGTGTCAATGGCGTTTTGTGTTGGAGGGTTTTCTCCTGCGCGGCGTGCCAACAAGCAGCGTGCGTCTTCCTCACAACAAGCTGTGGCAGGATTTCTCCTTCGAGAGAAGCCAAAAGGAGCCCTTGATGAATGCTTGGAAGTGACATGATCGGGAGGTGGCCGCGGGCTCTCTGATAAGAAAGGTGTCATTGTGTGCGGAGCCACTTCAGATCCTGCTAAGTTATGGCGGCACTTTCATAGGGAAACAACCTTGCCATCTTACCTTGAGTTTGATTAAACGTGGAAATGTAGTTATGTAGGATGGGTTCGGCTCGATCCTAAGAGTTCAAAATATCCAGGAGGACAGGTGAAAAGGGGAGAACCCCGGTTGGCACCTCCAGTGCTCATGTCGTGGGCACTGATCGTCACAAAGCAGCCAGGAACCATCGTCTCCTCGCTCCACTCCTTCCTGCTCACTCCAGCCTGTGACTACCTGCGAGCTGCATCCATTTTTCTCGTTCCCGTTATAACATCCTTCCCGAAGCTGCTAGTCTGAATGTCAAACTGGCCTGAAATCCTTGCTCTGACCGGCATTTCTTGTTTGTGTGCAGCTACAGCGGCTCCCACCAAAACAGCTCGGCTCTCAGCTGCTGAGCGGGAGGGGGTGGGGAGCACCCCGCAGGACGATCTCATTGTGCCCGAAGCTGCCCAAAGAGCCGCTGCCCGTGCTGCATCTAATAGGTGCGCCTCTTTGGACCCGCTCTTTGGGGTCCTAGGCCTCCCTGAGGGCGGGACTTCCTGGGGGCTGGTGGGTGCGCTGGAGGCCTGACGCCGAAGCGTCAGAGAATCGGCTCGGCTCGGAGGGCCGTGCCTGCGGCGGGGAGGCCCACCTCTGCGCTCAGAACCTGTGCTCCTCTCAGACAACAACCCAGCTCACTCGCCAGGGGCGCTTTTCAGAACCGCGGCCTCGGTGTGGATCTGCGTGATTTAATGTGTCCGTAGCACGTGCACATCACCAAGCAGAGAGAGACAGAGACATTTCCTCTCTTCCTCTAGATCAGCGGTTCTCAACCTTCCTAAGGCTGCGACCCTTGCATACAGTTCCTCATGGGGTGGTGACCCCCAACCATGAAATGTTGCTACTGTGATGCATCGTGATGTAAGTATCTGCATTTTCCGATGGTCTTAGGCGACCCCTGTGAAAGGGTCATTTGACCCCCAAAGGGGTCGCGACCCACAGGTTGAGAACTGCTGCTCTAGATGTCAGCACATGGGTATAGGGAGGGAGAATGAAAACAATAGTGAAAAGAGGCAAACTGGTAACGGCTGGGGGTGTGTGCCCTCAGATGCATGTTTACATGCCACACCCAGGGCTGCGTCCCGCCCTCCGCCCCCAGCAGTGCGCGAACAGAGGGAGCCATCCATCCCCGTGGCCGCTCCCGGACGGCCTGCATCCTGCTCTGCACGAAGGCAGGAAGGAAAGCCGCTGAGCCAGGGCCGTGCCAGCTCGCGGTGCCAGGGCGTCTCAGCGTGTTCCCGTGGCACTCGGCGTGGGAGGGGAGGGCACACGTGCAGCGGGAGGAGGGGCGGTTTAACGGGCAGGGAACAGAGCCAGCCACGGGGCCGCGGTCCTGGCTTTGTCTGTCTCACTGGTGATGCTTCTCATTAGCTGTCAGTCTCACTCGCCAGGGCAGAGATGGAGGCCCACGATCGCTCTTTCAGCGCGCCCCAGAGAGTAGCACGGGGAAGGACCCCCAACAGCTTGGCTTTCCCGCCCCAGCTCTCAGCTCCACGGCAGCTGTGCGTTTTAACCGTGACCGGAGGGAGACAGTGACGGAGGGAGAGCCGATCTGGACACGGAGAGGCAGCGGCAAGAGGTGGCAGAAGTGACGGAGGGAAGTGAGGTCAGAGAGCAGTCCACTCTGGGATGAGGAGGGAGAGGGAGGAAGGGAAGCAGAGGCTGCGCACCAACAAATAAGGGGCCACTCCTAATAGGTGTTCCCGAAGCCGCGGCTGGCACACCTCGGCGGGAGGGAAACCAGGCGGCGGCTCCCTGACCTTCTCTGTGTTTAAATGTCTTTTTATTGATTCCAGAGAGGAAGGGAGAGAGAGAGAGAGAAACATCAGTGATGAGAGAGAGGCATCGATTGGCTGCCTCCTGCACCCTCTTCCTCCCCCTGCCCTCCACCAGGGATCAAGCCCGAAACCTGGGCATGTGCTCTGACTAGAATCGAACCCGGGACCCTTCAGTCTCCAGGCTGACGCTCTATCCACTGAGCAACACCAGCCAGGGCCTCCTGACATTTTTTTTTTCATTGGCACAGACTAGGAAGCAAATGACAATGCAGGCTCTGGGCAGTTGGCTTCCCAAGTTTAAAAGACAAACTGTACCCTTTAAACACACCCAGGGAGGTGGATGCTCTCGGTGAAAACTGGCTTTTCCAAGAAGTTAGCGAGAGGGAGCTGGGAGGTCCTGCCTGCCGTGAGGAGCAGCAGCCTCGTCTGCGACGGAAGCGCAGCCCAGCGACCCGCCCGCACCCTGCACTGACCCAACCGAGCAGCGGACTCCCCAACTCCCCCGCGGAACCCCCTCCACACATGTAGCGGCACAGGCCCCGGGGAGTTAGCTCTCCTGTTGGGGTGCGGTTCTGTGGCGCATCAAATCCAAACAGAGACACTGTAACTTTTCAAAGTCCCCATCTGGGGTGATAAGCCATGGATAAAAGCTATCAGACAGCGAACTGCCATGTCAGGGATTTAAATAAAAACTGTAAGGTCTTTCTACCTCAGAAAGGTCTTCGTTGAGGGTTAGGACAAGTCCTGTGACCCAACTCACAAAGGAGGAGGGAGTTCGTCTTTGGACAAACACAGTATTTCACACAGAAGCGTCCAATCTTCAGGGAGGTGGTTCCCCAAAACCATCTCAGTGTCAAAACCTGCCTGCGGAAGTCTGAGATCGAGAGCAATCGCAGCTTTACAACGTTACAAGCAGGCAAGCCCAGGTCTCCATTATCATGAGGACAAATATTTCTGAAAGAAAGGTGACCTCAAACTGCCTCAATCAAAATGTATTGAAATTATACCTATACCCCAAAATATGGAGGATTCTTAGAAACATAACGCAGTCAAAACTGCCAATGCAGACGACGTGTGCAGCATGGGTGGCCGTATGTCCTGACCTGCCCGGAGTCGCCCTGGTTTATGCTATTGTCCTCCTGCAATTATTAATAGCACCCTTACCTGCTCCAAGTGTCTCTCTCAGCGTGGATGATAAGTGATAAGTCATTCCAAATACAATACCATCTATAAAGCTCAAAACTAAATAAAACTAGCAATATCTACTCCATAGACGTTTGTAATAAAACTCTTTAAAACTCCCCAAACCGAAGAGAATGGTCAGCAGTACACAGAGAGCACGAAGGCAGGGACGTGCATGGGGCTGGGGACGGGCAGGAACACAGGTGCAGGCACGCCAGCACTGACCATAAACACCCCGATTCTAAACCTGCAGAGCGGGCTCACGGGCATTCATCCCATAGATATGTTTCATAATTAGCATGTTACATATGTATGTTCATATACACATGAAACATCCCACAATAAAGATTTAAAAAAAAAAAAGGTGTAGCCCTGGCTGGGTGGCTCAGTTGGTTGGAGCGTCATCCTGTATGTACTTCATAAGGCTGACCGTTCCTTTCTGGTCAGGGCACATACCTAGACTGCAGGCTTGAGTATAGGAAGCAACTGATCGATGTTTCTCTCTCACACTGATCTCTCTCTCTCTCTTCCCCTTCGCCTCTCTCTAAAATCAGTAAAATATATTTTCAGGAGGATTAAAAAATTGTAATTCATAAAAAAGGTATAAAGCGGTAAAAGGGGGTAAAAACTACCATCCATACTTTGAAGATAAGGAACTATCAGAGAATTTATCGGCAGTCCAAGATCAATCCTGGTAGGTTAGCAGGAAGTGCTTTCTGGCAGCCACTACAGCATCTCACCAACGTTCACACAGAAAAATGGCATCTACTCTGCTGATAACGGAAAGCTTACTGCTTGGTGGGTCTGAAGGAATGAAGGTCAGTCGAAGAGAGAAGGATGAGGACGAGGCGAATGACAAACAAATAAACTAATAAATAATCTCGAGCACACGACACAGGAAGCAGAAGATAAAGAACTGGTGTGACCACGGAACTAGCTGAACCAAGAGTCAGTTCACGGGAACACAAAGGTCTTATGTCAAAATTAGCAGGTAACGCTTGTATCGGTAACAAGGCCTTGAGTATATGCTGGCAAATGATGACACCCATAAGTACAAACACGAGATCTATTTTAGAAAATAATAGGCTACAGTGTAAGTTGAAGAGAACCCTAAAAACTAAAGGCCAATCCTCATCAATAATCTCACCTTTCGTGGCACTTCTCAGCAGAGATCTCATTTAACAGCATCGTTACTGCACATATGCCAAGAGAAAATAAGTAATCTCCTGGCAGAGTTCAGGCAAATGTGCAGACTGAAGACAGCAGCGTGACTGGTGATTGTGTTAAGTGGGTGTTTATATTTAGTAGTTGAATACCTTCAGGAGCTGCGACTCTCGAATGCTTTGGTGATAATTCACCAAGTTATGCTCCTAATATTAAGTCTCATCACGAGGTTTTTAAATAGCAACAAAACAAAACCAAACCGAACCCCCAAACGGGACGGGGTGTGTACCGCTCTTGCTGAACCCTAGCCGTCTTCCCTGCGGAGCGAAAGCATGATCGTTTCGAAGGAAATACCTGGAATACTTGCAGGAGAAATGGGGCCTGATCGCGACTGGTTGCTCCCCACCGGCGAGCCCACGGGCGAAGGCGAGGGGCCCCCGGGGATGCTGGAGAGGTGGGGGGACGCGTGCGGCGAGAAGGGCGACTGGGCCGGGTTGCTCTGGTCGCCTTGGCTGCTCGTGGAGCCCGACGCGCTGACGGCCGAGCTCAGGGCGGCGTCCGTCCCCGTGGGCAGGTCGTCGATGGAGCCGGACAGGTCCTGCGGGAGAAGACAGCACGGGGTTAGAGGAACCTGTTCGCACCCCGGGCCACACCCCTCAGCAGGGCGTCTTCGAGGCAGCCCCCCACATCCAGAGTGCGGACACTGGTCATCAGAAAACTTTCCCTCGGAAGCTGAACCCTAAGATCTGATCAGCCTAAGAAGTGAGCCAAGTTGTACCCCATGAAACCATCCTGCGGGCTTTGCTTTAAGCTCTCAGCTCAGCCAAACGGTCTTACATGACTCAAAAGAAAAGGTCAAAAGAGCACTATTTGTGACATCAGAGAAGCGTCTGAAATTCAGATGTCGGTGTGCCTAACGTTTCCGTGGCCCCTTTGCTGTGGCTGCTCTCAGGCCACAGGGGGAGCAGCCGACACAGAGCGTGGCCTGCAAGCGGGAGCATCCTCCGGCAGGTGGGCCCCCCAGTTAGAGCGCCCATGCCAGCCCAGCCTCCCTGCGTGGAGGGCGACTCCGGCTCAGTGTGCAGTGACCAGGGCGCAGACCTTCCCCTCAAGATGGGGCTGACCCCACACTGCCTCTCCCTAAAAAGCGCCGGTGGAGCCAGAGAGAATCCCCTTCTCTGAAGGTATCACCAGCAGGGAGCCCCGGAAGGTGCGAGGTGGGCGCCACGTGGAGATGCGCTCCCCAATATCCCGTGCGCACCAGTAAGAAACAAAGGCTCAATCGGACAACATCATTGGAGAGGAAAGACGCTTTTTGTGCTCTTTCAGAGGAAAAGAACCGGTCAATGACTGGATATAAAACCCTTCTCTTCTAGTGTACTACGTATGGAGTGAAACATAGAAAAGACTTAACTTTAAAAAACCATGAGATTCGATTACAAAAGTACCCAAGTTACGTCATTTTATGCAAATCTTTCTGCAGTGAAAAAACAAACGGTTACTGGGAAATTTCTGGAATTCTCAGCACCGCCTCTGCATTCCTCTCGTCCGGCCTTCAAATGACGCGTCTGGGGGAGACGGCGCCTCGGATGGGTGCTCCGGGGGCGCCACGCGGGCAGCCACGGCATGAGGGGCATCGCTGCCGCTCACCCGGCCGAGCGGGCGATTCCAGGAGGAACAGAAAGCGGGGGCCCCGGTGCCCCCGTGTCCTCGGGATTTCAGCGCTGACAGTAAACAGGTGGGAGTCTACATTACCGTTACACACACGTGACTTTTCTATGTAAATCATGGAGAAACGTGCCCGCCCCGCAGACAGGAGGGCATCCGTATGTATGCAAGCTCGCTCACACGTGAATAAAAGAAGTTCAACAGGGGCTGAAACCGCGGCCTCGTTGACAAAAGCTGTGTAACTAACACTCCTCCGGAGGACAATTGAGCCAGCAGGGCGCCGACTCCATCCTTCTCGGTAAGCACCGCCGATCTGCGAGCCGCAGCCGAGGCTGAGCAGAGACCACCCGCCCCGCGTCTGAGAGGCCCCTTCAAGCCACACTGCCCCCCTTCAGCCTGCGGGGAGCTGGCAGGCCCGGTAATTGCAGGGGGGACTCTGCCAGGGGCTGGAGCCCCGACCCCCAGCCTTCCCTCCATGCTTCCTCTTCCCGACGAGCGATGGGGAAGGCAGACATCCGGGCTCAAGCACAGCGGAGTCAGGATTCTCCCATGACAATCTGGTTTGGTTTTCAATATCTGAAATCACTCGGAATACAAAATGCCTTCCAACACACCAGCAATAATATAATTCCTCCTACCCGTGGTCCATTTGTTTTGTAGAAAATCCGTGCCTTAAAAAGGGTTGTTTTACTTTAAGTGAAAGTTTTTTGCAAAGACTTTCCTCTGTAACCACCATCCCCCCACGCTGCCCGTGTAAAATGTTCACTCTCACCCAAGTGCCAAGTACAAGCGATTGCACTGTGCTTACAACGAAATGCCACTGCGAGCAACAGCAGTCCTACCAGACGCTGACAAGGGAAACATTTATGAATTAACACAGAGCGCAAACAGGCATGTCCCTGATTCAATGCGGTGGGACAGGGTGGGGGAAGGCATGTACATGTGCCATGTACATAGGGGATGTACATGGGCACATGCCACCAAGAAGCATTTTGAAAGATCTACCTATACGTAAATAGACAATACTAAGTATACAGATTGTACATGCTCCTTCCTAAAAGTTAGCATGAATACATTATCACTGGCTACCTCAGAAGACATCTTTGGCTCTGATGTTATTTATTTAATAAGTTAGTTTATTCGAGAATAAAACCAGTGGCTGCTGGGAATGACCGACGAGCTGAAGAACTGGGAATGAGTCAGAAAGTCCACTCCCCTGCTTAATCAGACAAGTGGGCCTTTCAAAAAGCACATCAACTTCAAAACACTCGCGCTGTGGCACCGTCACGGAGGGAGACCTGCAAGCCGCACACACGTGGGCATCTGCTCAGAGGTGCCCGGGAGAGGAGGACAAACACCGCGTAGAAACAGGCGAGGTTTCAGTCAGTGAGACCACGCCGGTCTCTGGTCGCAGGGTTTGCATAGGATCCAATGACTGACTCCTCCTGTGACTTCCCCTGCATCTGAGGCGCAGGTTCAAACGCCAGCCCAATGGTCTTGGAAAAAAATCTCTCATTCGATTTCAGAAGTAGAAATAGCATCTCTTCTCCTCCTTAGAACACTAAGTATGAAATCCAGGCGCGCAGTTTTCTTTTTCTCTCTCCAACCAGACCCCCCCTTTCCAAAAGGCAGGGACCCTGTGGGAGGTGTGGTGATGAAGAGGACAGACCTGTCATTGCTGAATGTCACTGAGCGACAAGCTTTCTAGTAACTACAGCTGCAAGCACCATACCGGTACGCCAGCTCGTGTGACTATTTCTAAATATTTACCAAAATGCTCCCCTGAAAACTACCGACTTTGCTGTTAAAACTTAGCAATGACTTCTCAGCCCTCTGTTCCCAATTACCGCCCGCAGGCCAAGCACCCAGTCTCATTAGAGACTCAATTCCCTAGAGCAGCGGTTCTCCACCTTCCTAAGGCCGCGACCCTTTAAGACAGCTCCTCATCTGGTGGTGACCCCCAACCATAAAATTATTTCCGTTGCTACTTCATCACTGTAATTTTGCGACTGTTATGAGTCGTAATGTAAATATCTGATATGCGGGATGTATTTTCATTGTTACACATTGAACATAATTAAAGCATAGTGATCATCACAATTAGATATTGTGAAATATTTATTTCTAATTACAAATAAATGAAATTGTGTCTTGAGTCGTGGTGTAGCATGGGTAACAGTCTTAATAAAACAACAGGAAACTACATTACTACATTTTCCGATGGTTTTAGGCGACCCCTGTAAAAGGCTCTTTGACCCCCAAAGGGGTCGCGACCCACAGGGTGAGAACCACTGTTCTAGAAGCACACTATGGAACCACCTCACACCCCCACCCTTACTTGAGCGCTATCCTTTACACATGAGACACAAATACACCCTGAAATCCACACTAGAATAGAGCCAACCAGTTGACTGACGTATACACACAAGAGGAAAAAAATTCGCGGTGACTGTTTAATGCCCATGATGTTTAGAGGCTTCTTTGCAGCACACACCTATGTGTGATAAATAGTGTATTTCAACACACACCCCAAAGTCCCTGATGCTTTCATTGGTCTACACAGCAAATGACTTAAAAGTTTTGACTTCCTGTCTCAATGAACTAAACAACTGCAAAGGCACAGAAAAACAGAATTTATGAGGAAAGTCTTTAGAAACACCCATTTTTAGGCTTAAAACATCTTTCCAAGATGCTTTATATAGCCTACTTTCTATTTAAACAGGTGCCAATAACAAATATTTCACTCTCTGTCACATTTGACAATATGTGCAAGGCACAGCCTTACGATGTCTGAGGTCAACTGAAAAAATAACGTTTGATGTTAATGTAAAAACAGTGATAAGCAAACAATAAACTAAAATAAATAAAAGCAGGCATAAGCTCCACAAACGACAATCTCATATCCACAGCCAGGGCTAACACGAGGACAATGAAGGAGTTAGATGTTCCCTTTAAGAGAGGTGGCCATGAACCACTTTTTGGGGAAATGCTCCCACCTGGTTCACTCCCATCTTTCCCAAGCAAACAGCCCATTCTGGAACTCATTTTAGGAGTATTATCAGCTACAGTGATAATACTTCACAGAAGAAGAATGCAGAGTGAAGCTTACCCTCACAAGCAAGAATATTATAATGGTTATACTTCCTTTGATTTTTAAAAACCAACCTAAAATGAAAAGCTAGCCTCCAAGGTCCCTGGGTCCCACCTCCCTCTATGAATGAGAATGGAATGTGCTGCCGTTCTAAACTCAGCCCTGTAAACGTGAGTATGCAACATGCACCGGGCAGGGCATGTTTTCCACAGCAGGGCCTCAGGGGGACCCTAAATTACTCTGTCCTGGACTCTGCCCGGGGTTCTCCGCCCTCCCGCTAGCAGCCGGCATGCTGGTACGTAGGCTGGGAAGAAGCACACAGAGCCTTTCGCACAGTCCGGCAGTCTTGAACTTACACACAATTTGGTAAGAACGTGTACTTGTAGTTTTCTTTGGTTGTACGGAATGTGGGGTGAAGGTTCACCTGGAAAAAACATGCCCTCTGTCACACGCTGAGGCCACCTCACAGTGGCCAGGGCGACCAGCAGGGTCAGGACGATTCTAGGCAAGGATGGTGCCGCCCTGGCCTCCGCAGCCCTCAGGACCACGGACAGGAGGTACCGCTTCGGACCGAGGAGACCACAGCTTGGTCAGCTCCAGGCCACGGCTCCTACCGGCCCAAATGTCCCGCTGACCTCCCTCCCAGCTTCAGCCAGCCCCTCCTGGCCACCGGTCAGAGCTGAAACACGAGGAAGAGGCAGGTGTGAGCAGGGCTGCCTTTCCTGAGCAATGACACTTATTGCCGGAACCGGTATGGCTCAGTGGATAGAGCGTCGTCCTGTGGACTGAAAGGTCCCAGGTTCGATTCCGGTCAAGGGCATGTACCTTGGTTGTGGGCACATCCCCAGTAGGGGGTAGGCAGGAGGCAGTTGATCGATGTTTCTCTCTCATTGATGTTTCTCACTTTCTATCCCTCTCCCTTCCTCTCTGTAAAAAAAAAAATCAATAAAATATATTAAAAGAAAAAGAATACACTTATTGATGCCAATCACAGACCATTAGTGACATGACAGCTCTATGGGACGGGGGCGGGGGGGGGGGGGGAGTATTTGCACGGAGAGGCCCCGCAGGCAGGCGCGCCCAGCTAAGGCCTGCAGGTGGAGCCGGGCACGGCGCTTAGGGAGGAGGAGGTGGAACAGGTAGAGGGCAGTTTTACACAAAGACTGCATTGATACTGCATGTGATCTGGTACACGCCAATGCCCTCCTCTCAGGGCGTCTCCATGGAGAGAGACTCAGGCAAACAGACAAATAAACAGCAGGATTCTGTGTCGGGAGAGATTCCATAACTGGCCCAGCGCTGCCACCTGACAGGCCGGACCAGGAGCGAAGAGGTGCCCTTCGGACAAGGGGCGGGCAGAAGGCACCGCGGGCAGAGGCGGGAGGAGCTGAGACAGCGTGAACACCGCACGTGCTGCGGTGGGGAGCAGGGCTTACGCTTTCGGGACCAGGGAGCCTCCAGAGTCTGGAAGGCCAGCTTTAATATTTTACTGAGAAGGAACGAGGCTGTGGCCGGCCCAGGAAGAAATGTCAAACGTTTAAAGGAAGAAACAAACATGTTTTCAATGTGTATGAACACAGGGTAGCTTTGAATCTGTGTATTTCAGCATTATGTAAAATTTAACAGATAAGTGAACCACAACGACCAGAGAAAGTGCCCGAATAACCGAGGCAGGCGAAGCCTGGTGCGCTTTTAGGCCAATCATCTCCTGAGTCTGCATCGTCCGCCGCCTGCTCACCTCAGCTGGGTTTGAGCATCAATGAAGAGAAAGAGGAAGGATCTGTACCTTCCCCTGAACACGGCACAGTGGTGTCTAAAAACTCGTTCTGGGTACGCAGGATAGAGCACACAGATTACACTCTGGAACCATCTATTCTTCTCCCAACCCGGGTGATGACTCCCCAGACGTCAGTTACAAAGGGGCGAACGGGCCGAAGGAGGGGCGTTCAGAGCTGTGCTGTGCCAGTGTCAGTGCCAGGGAAGGAAGGACGTGTATGAATGACCCGGGTGCTGTGAAAGCAAACTGACAGACTAACAAGATGTGTAAATAAGTGAGATTTCCAGCCTGCCTACTGATACCCGTTTTTATGGCTCAAAGTGCGTCGTAAATCCTCATAACAGAAACGCGGCGAGTACCACCTTCTGCATCCCTCACGGTGAAAGCACGACTGTTTACCTTCGAAGCACAATGCTTAGCACATAGCAATTCTGCAAATAAAACTTAAAAATAAAAAGGCAGGGGCCCTCAGGAGACATTTATTTCTTCAGTACATAGCAATGAAATACTTTAAGACGGTAAGACCTATTGGAACTGCCAATAAATTAGCAGCCTAAAAAATAAAGAAAAAAACAGAAAAGCACACAACTCACACCGTACTGAGTCTACGTGGAATAAAGGGAAGTTTTATTTGTTGGCAGAAACTTAGTTATTCTGACATTCTCCCCAGTCACATAAACTGTAAAAACAAACATACTTCTTCTACATCCTCCACTGGATTTTTAAAAACTTTTTATTTTGAAGTGATTTTAGACTTACACAAAAGTGGCAAAGACAGTACTGTTTCTACAGGGGAACATTTTCAAACTAACCATGGCACACCGATCTCAACTATGAAACTGACACTGGCACGATACTATTAATGCAACTGCAGATAATGCATGCTTTACCATGTCCAGTCATATTACATTTATTCACCACGCCTCCTCTGTCTCCTCTGATCTGCAACTATTTCTCGCATATTTCCAAGCCTCCCTCCAAGTACTTGTCAGGTGTTTTGTTGAATGTCCCCCTTCAATCTGTGTTTGTTTAGTGTTTTCTCATGATTAGGCTAGGCCAGTGGTTGGCAAAATGCAGCTCGCAAGCCACATGTGGCTCTCGAGACGCGGTTTGTCACTCTGTTGACTGATGAGTTTGCCGAACACTGGGCTAGGCTGACAGGTTTCGGGGAAAACAGCAAGGAGTGAAGTTCCTTACAAAGCAGCACCTCAGGGTGTGACATCAACATGACTCATCAGTGATGTTGGCTTTGGTCACTTAGTTAAGTGTGCCTGGCAGGTGGCTCCACTGCTAGGCTACTCTTCTTCCCTGCCCCTGCTCCATTCATGAGAAAGCAGTCACCAAGCTACTCTTCTTCCCTGACCCTGCTCCATTCATGGGAAAGCAGTCGCCAAGCTACTCTATTTCCCTGCTCCTACTCCATTCATGAGAAAGCAGTCACCAAGCTACTCTTCTTCCCTGCCCCTGCTCCATTCATGGGAAAGCAGTCACCTTTCTTCCCTGCCCCTGCTCCATTCATGGGAAAGTAGCTCACACCCAAGGGAGGGAATGCAGCTCCAGCTCCTGGAGGGGGATTATCAAAGAGCTCGTGGAAATTAAACCACCCATTAAACCCACCATTAAAACCACCACTAAACCCACCAGTAATTAGTAAATATTTGGGAGAAACATACAAAGCCAGGTATGTATTCTGTTTGTCCTTGAATTTTAGTTTTATCTGTAGGTCTTGCCCACAGCATTACTGTTGTGCAAATGTTGATTTTTCTACTCCATTTCTCCTACTTTATTTAGAATTCTTCAAGGAAAAGCCGTCCTGTCTCCATTCACGTTTACACAATCAAGACAATTATTTCTCTTACATGCATTTTCTGTGTGCAGCTTAAGTTCCTTTATAAGATGATTAGTTGATACTCTTGTCAACACTAAATGACAGTGATACTTCTAACTGAGATTTCATGATTATAAAATAGCGGGGAGAAGAAGATATGTACTTCCTATGTACACAGCTGGTGGAAAACTAATTCAGTGCGGCCACTTGGAGCGATAATCTGTAAGCATCTTACAAAGCTGAGATGCCTTCGCCTGTGACCCAGAAGGTCCACTCCTAAGCTTATTTTTGGGCACATGTACGTAAGGAGAGAGAGAGCACAGAAGCACTCTTTCAGAACTGTAACAGCAAGACATTGGAGGGAATCTAACTCTCCAGCAATATAAAATACCTACAGATGCACTCAGAAAGTGGGATACTATACAGCAGTGAAAGTGAGTGAGCTAGAACTAAAAGTCTCAATATGACTCTCATACACAATATTGAAAGAAAACAAACAAAAAACCAATGCAGCAATATGTACCGTATTTACTGGTGTATAAGACGACTGGACGTATAAGATGACCCCCAACTTCTCCAGTTAAAATATAGAGTTTGGGATATACTTGCCCTATAAGACGATACCTGTCATATAGGACAACCCCCGAATTTTGAGAAGGTTTTCCTGGGTTAAAAAATCGTCTTATCTGTTGGAAAATACGGTAATTCATTCCCGACCTTCCTGACATCCAAGGAGCCTCCAGGCACCTCCAACCTGAGCCACCAGGCCGAACTGGAAGTGACCCTCTGCCCTGCTCACCCCTCAGAGCCCCGCTTCCCTCCAGGGCCAGCTTTTAACCCCGGGCAAGGTCTCCCCGGACTCAGACCACCGAGCGAGCTCCAGGTCACATTCAGGTACCACCGAGCGTCTCGTGTGGAGTTTAATGAATTGGCGGCATCTGCCACCGTCGAGCGCGGGGGGCAGACGGCTGGCATTCGGTCGCAGCATTGCCACTTATTAACGGGCCGTGGGAGACGCACTTAACCTTTCCGTGTCTCTCCTTCCTCGTCTCTGGAACGGGAAACAGTACCCGCTGCGGAGAGCTGGTGTGGGAGTGAAATGAGAAATTGGAAGTGAAGGATCGGTGCAGCGATTTCCACTCTGAACCACGAGGTAGAGGCTGGGGGACGGGACCCCAAACAGTGTGGAAGGGGGGACACAGGGCAGAGAAGCAGAGCAACCAGAAGAGAAAGGGAATTCTGTGGGAGGATTCTGGTGACGGAGTTGTCCATCATTCATAAGCTCTCTAATGAGCAAGTCAAGGACTGCCCGCACTCTGTTCATGAACACAGATTTCCAACAACACTTTATCCAGGACCTTACAGCAAACATCCTAGCGCTGGAAAGCGGCGAACAGTAGAAGGATCAGAAAAACACCCCAAATGACTCACTAAGAATCACAAATAACAACACGTTACCACAGAGGCTACTCTGCCATGGAAAGAGGTGGAGGTGAGAGGGCGGGAGGCTGGGTGCCGTCGCTGGTCCGAGGTGGCTGGACCGTCAAGTCTTGGTTCGGTCACAACGTGGGGGCTCGCTTTGTCAATGAATCAATATAACGAATAAAGCGAATGAAAAGGGAATGAATGGTGAAGAACGTCACTTCTAAAACAGAAGATGCATTATCTCCTGGTGCTGAGTTATATATGAGACACAGACTTGAAGGTGCTCGTTTTAAAGAATATGTTTGAATAGAAAAGAATAGCAACGAAAGAAATATTAAGGCCACATCAATTCAAATCTGATTTCCTTCCTTAAACACATACCTCCCTTCATAATACTGGTCCCAAACCCAAAGACAGGGTTATTTCACTTTAGTAGCTTAAAATGATCATGTTAAAAAGAGGAAGAAATATTACGGGTTCAACATACAAAAAGCTGAATTAGAATATTTTCACAGAAATCGTTTTTAAAACTTGGAATTCTTTAGAGAACAGTAGGGAATAGAGATGTTTGTTACATGATTACAGATGAAATGCTTTTTATTTTATATTTTTACATGAAGTCAATGCATTTAATACTCCCTCCAACGGGAAACCTTCAAAAGAGGCACTGTTCTCATTTCCAGGGGTGACTCAGGCAACTCAGATAAGGGGGTTCCCACGTGAGCTGTGTGCGTCTCTGCAGAGGGGCAGCTGGTCACTCACGCCCCAGCACGATTTTGCTAATTTTCCCTACGAGCACGTGACACCTCCCTTCAAACACTACTTCTCAAAGGAGGCGGTCGCACGCTCTCTCCAGGGTTCTGCACTGGGGTGGGCTGGGGGTTGTAAGAACCGGGGCTCTGGAATCTCACAGCTGATCCCCACGGGGCCCCTTCACCGGCTCCAAGGCTTGGGGCGAAGGAGACCTCATTGCCTCTACTTCCCATCTGCGTGCATTATGGACCCCACAGTGTTGTTGGGAGAATTAAATGAGCTGCTGCACAGAAAGCACTAAGCACACCTGGCCCTCGAGAAGTGCTCCTTCAGTATTTACAGTAATGATAATATTTATAACAACAGAGGCGATAAAAGCATGAGTTCTGGAGCAAGAGCCGCTGAAAATCAAACTGGTGGCTCCATCAGTTCTCCCTGCAATCGTGGGGAAGTTGCTTAACCTCACTAAGCAGCAAATTCACTATCCAAACAAGGGAAAATATTACGCATACCATGGTGAGGATTAGAAGCATTTATGAATAAGTATGAGCATATAGTAAGTGTTCAGCAAACAACTGCTATGTGTATAAACGCATCCACACATATATAAACATACACATATCAGACATATAGGTTGGTCTTTTTCCACTGTTTACAATGTGAAATGCATTTTAGTATGTGTTACAAAATTGGCAAATGACTTCTGAAAAATGTGTGACTCCTGAAGGGAGTAAAGAGCAGTGGCCTGAATGCATCCGTCCATTCGGCACCAGGTATCTTCTGGAGAGCTGTGTCCTGGGCAGAGAGCACAGCTGGCTGCTAGCATGCCCCCCTGTGAATGCAGAGACCACGGTGCCCCGCCTGACAAAGAGGGCACGGCCGTCAGCAGCCAGCTGTGGAGCCTCGGTCACATCTGCTCCATCAGCTCCTAGCAGCGAGGGGGCAGGTGAAATAACACCCAAAGCCTCATTTCCTCACTGCACAACGGCTCTCTGTCCAGCGGCCGAGAGAGAACAAGTGTAATAAACATTAGCCATCGTGATTCTGAGACTTATTGTCACAAAGTACGCAGGTAAATTTAAAACAACACTAGATGTTAAAATGGCAAAAAAAACAGAAACCACACAAATGTCAATTTAGTATTTAAAAATATATAATTACTAAAAATAATGTAATTTTTAAAAGATTTGTTTAGTATATTTTATCGTAGAGAGTTAGAAACATAGATGAGAGAGAGACATCGATCAGCTGCCTCCTGCACGCCCCCTACTGGAGATGTGCCCGCAACCAAGGTACATGCCCTTGATCTGAATCGAACCTGGGACCTTTTAGTCCGCAGGCCGACGCTCTATCCACTGAGCCAAACCGGTTTTGGCAAAATTATGTAATTTTTATTGAGATGATTGTTGAGTGACAATCAGGTAGAGCAAATAAACACCATGACCAAATTTATGTAAAATACTATAAAATTACATAAACATGCATACTTATGTGTACATATTAAATACATACATGTAGTTTTTGATGCATAAGATGTATCAACTAATGCTTAATAAAATTTTACAGTGGTTATTTTAGCTGACTGGATCTGGGAGGATTTTTTCCTTTATTTTTTTTTAATACTTGAGCAGTTATTTTAATAAATGCTGAGCTTTTTTGTAAGGGAAATAAAACCAAGGGGACTCCTGGAGATTTTTAAGTCTTTAACACATAGCACAACTTAATAAACAGTATTAATTTATTCCCACTCTAAGGCAAACAACCAATGAACTTTAAAATAAGCCCATTCCAAAGACCGGAAACAGTTGAATAGCAGCAGTGTGAAATCACATTAGTATTTTCAGAAACGATGTTAAAACAATGCGAAAGCATGTGGTAATGAAAGAACGAGACAAAGTCACAAACAATAAATTGTGCTCACATGTATAGTCTTACTATTTTCTCAGGTTCAGATTTTTAATAAAATTTTCTCATTGTCTCCATTGGCAAGTATGTACGTATTTCAGTAAAATAGCTGAGAAAACTTAAAAAACCCAGATTTGATGTCAGGAGAACAAAGCTCACTATAAACATTGATTTTCATAGTGTGGCCTTTGAGGTAGCAGGCCCCGGCCCAACAAGCCGACACTCAAACCAACGAGCACTCAGCAAACAGACACAGGAACTTGCAGTCCACCGGGCCCTGCCCAGGACTCCCCACAGAAGCTGGCTCCTGATCCCAGATGCTCAGGAGAGAGGCCACGTGCCCATCTCCGCTGTAAACAGAGTCTAACGCACACGGTTCCTCTGCCGCCGCACCCCTGAAACCACAGGACAGTTAGGACCCCGCCTGCCCCTGGCCGCTCGAGGCTGCGGAGGCACCTGCCTCTGCTCTGCACCCTCCCACGGGGCGTACTGCGGCCACAGGTCTGGTTTGGGAGTGACATGTTCCACGCTGCCCATTTTCTTTCACTTCCAGAGAAAATCACTATCCTATGTAACCAAGAGCTAATATGCTAATTAGACTGGAGGGTGGGATGACCTTCCAGAACAACCAGTGGGTAGGGGGTGGGGCCTCTAGGGCTGAGGCAGCCAGGACTGTGAGGCAGCTGAGGCTGTGGAGCCTACTCCTGCATGAATTTCGTGCACCAGGCCTCTAGTTTTTAACATAATTCTCTTTGTGAATCGCCACTTCTAAGTTTTCTGTTTCGTTGGATATTGTAGAAGAAAGCAAACCAGAGAGAGTTAGAATGGGGAGACAATGAAACAATTCCCAGAGGAAAGAAAAAGAGGAATTGCCAAGAAAGGAATTAAGTGAAACGGAGGCATGCACTATGACAGAAAAATGGAGTTGAAATAAACCAGGGTATTACAGACTGATATCCTCAGGTAAATTCATCCCACTGTGCGCCCTTTAACTCCGGGAACGAGGAACTCCGAGATCACGTGGGGGCACGTACTATCCACCAGCCGGCACAATGTGGTGTGACTGCTCCCTTTGTCCTCACAGTGTCACCTGTCTCCCTCTGTGGAATACACCTGTCTCTCCTGGCCTTTCTGTCCCCTGTCCCTCCCTGAGTCTTCTCAGGCTGCTTCACCGCAGATAAGACTCTGTATTAAGGAAAAATGACTCCTGGCTCTGGAAAGAAAAGCCATCTACATTTTAAAAGCATGTCTATACAGGTTGCTGGAAACCACTTGTGAGTTAAATAAGAGCGGGGGAAAATGTAAAACTGCAACCAGCAAAGCAATCTGTTCCGGGCTGAGTGCGTGCCAGTTCGTGGGCCCGGGGCTCGGCGGGAGGTCTCCGTACAGTGCCAAGCTGCGGCAATATTGTTCTGGTTAGAAAGGAATGTCTACGGGAGCTAACGGAGGCAGAAGGTCATAAATAAACCCAGCAGGCCTGCCTTGTCACTTCTCATTATTAGCGCTGCGGGCACCGGCTTTTCCACGGGCTCCTCACAGGTTCATTTAAGTGTGAGAGTTCCTGCTTGAACATGCACATGCTCATAAATAAAAAGCTTCTTAAGCTCGCAAAGGAAAATACCCGAGAAGTGAGACATAGCAAGCACATAAATATAGAAAGGACAGAAGCACGGCCGAGAGCAGAGCTTGGCCTGGCCTCTCCGGGAGCGGGTCCCTTAGCTCCTGGCCCCCGCACCCCAGCCGGGACCCACAGAACCTCTGTGTCGTCCCCGCGGTCCCCGCCTGCGACTTCTCTCCGCAGGAAATGGAGCGGAGCGCCGACATGGATGCTGACATGCTGTAAACTGAGGCAAGCACAGCGGAGTGGTCATTACCGCTACTATGGATGACGTGTGTGGTAACATATTTCACGGAGATGGTTAGCCAGTAGCAAAGAAAGACGCCAAGTCTGTGAATGACTGGAACGTGTTGCTGGGACTTGGTGGATGGACATGCCCTTTGGCGTAAGGCAGACCGCATATCTGAGCTCCTATCAATGCCTCTTAGTGGAAAAGTTGATTCGGTTTTATAATAGGTAAAAAGTAAGGTGCGAACCTCCATTCTTTCTCAGTTTTACATCCTCGTGTTCTCAGAAGAGTAGAGAATATCAAACATCCAGTCATTCAAATTCAGATATTAATCAAGAGGGGAAAATATATAATACAAAAAAATTTACAATGACATCAAATTATAATACATTTGATTTTATTTACTACTAACTCAAAACAAATGTACTTTTCTTCAGCAAAAAGAAAAACATTTCATGTCATCTATTTTCTTTAAAAAAAAAGAAAAAGAAAAATGAAATGAATATTTTAAAGTAATAGAACTCAGTATTCTTTAAACAAAAAGGAAACACATCAGAAAACAAAATAGAAAATAAGTATCCTGAATAATGCCACTATTAAGAACTAAGTCTAACACTGCCACATTTTCTCCTGTTTTCTGAAGTATAGAAAACAGCACGTCTTTAAAAGCATGATATGTAAGGAACGTAAACAAGACACCAAATGGCCTACATGACACCCTCCATCAAGAAAATGTACATTTTGTTTCCAGATGAGTTTCAGTTTTATAATTTATGCATTTCTTAAAAATTTATTTTATTGATTTTTTTACAGAGAGGAAGAGAGAGGGATAGAGAGCTAGAAACATCAATGAGAGAGAAACATCGATCAGCTGCCTCCTGCACGCCCCTCACTGGGGATTTGTCTGCAACTAAGTACATGCCCTTGACCGGAATTGAACCTGGGACCCTTCATTCTGCAGGCCAATGTTCGATGCACCGAGCCAAACCGGTTTTGGCTAATTTATGCATTTTTAATGTAATTATAAATTTAAAAAAATACAATAAGTGTCCCGCATCATCCCCTTTAAGAAACAATGAGACATTCCAAGAAAACTATGCTATTCGCATAGGGTAGGACCCTGCGACACGGACTGTGTTGTGTAGCTACTAGTTGGTACAGAAGCGGGTTAGGAAGTGCTGGCGTGTACGAGGAAAGCTGTGTGCACAGAATCCTTCCACTGGCCACAGCCTCTCATCCCTACCCACCGCTCATGGAACTGGTGTCAGGCTCATGTTGAATTCTCCGGAGGAAATTCTCCATGTTTGCTTCAGACACTGGCAATTGGTCTGCGGTCTCAGAATTCAAACAGGATTGTCCTTGAGGAACAACCTCACTGGGACAAGGAGCGTGAACAAATGTGGAACGGAAGTGGCAGCACCACGAGTGGCCGGAAATCGACACAGCTTTCCTTCATGTCAGTGGGAAAGGCGGGTTTCTCTACAGAACATTTCTTTTCTTTTAAAATATATTTTATTGATTTTTTACAGAGAGGAAGGGAGAGAGATAGAGAGTTAGAAACATTGATCAGCTGCCTCCTCCTGCACACCCGCTACTGGGGATGTGCCCTTGACCAGAATCGAACCTGGGACCTCTCACTCCACAGGCCGATGCTCTATCCACTGAGCAACACCGGTTTCGGCTAGAGAACGTTTCTGGAACAGCTACGTCACTGCAGTGAGTAACCAGCTCATACAAGATACTGCGGTGGGAAATTCACAGTGGGTGGCAAACATCCTATTACATGTCTTGATTAGGAGCTTTATAAAGAGGTAGCCGCTGGTTGACAATGTTCGGTCAGAGAAAGTCCTCAGGAACTTACTGCTGAATATTCTCCCCATAATAATCAACAGTGGAAGCGAGGGTCCTGAATCTGATACACGTCGGACATGAAGAGCATATAAAAAATACCAGGAGCTATAATTAGACTTCCACAGCTAACTCCCTACTTGTTAGCGTTGTTTAGCACATGTGACTGGCCCCACACCTAGTATTTCAGGTAGAACGTACGAGGAGCAGGTACACATTAGAACAAGGGAGCGCAAAAGAAGAAATGCCCCAGGCAAATAAGGGGAGCATTGTGAGTATAGCTGATGCCTCATTGTACCTTTGAGTGGATACAAGATCCACTCTGAGTTTCTGTAATGATCTGTGGTGATGGATGCTAAACAGATATTATGCTGATCATTTCACAATGTATTCAAATGTCAAATCATTATGTTGTGCATCTGAAACTAAGGTAATAGGTCCGTTATATCTAGACAACAAAATTCTAAAAAACGCAGAAAAACGTGGAAGAGCGAAGTCTGACTGTCTTGGAAGAAGAACACAGAGAATGGCTGGGAGCGTACAGAATTCTCAGAGCTACAACAAAGCCACGGTGAGCACTTCCTCCTTCCGGTGTCAGAGTGCAAACCGAGGCCAGGGGGGCTAAGTTATTTGTGTGGAAAGTACGCAGGTTCTATGGGCACATGTTCGTTAGCATCAGCACTGGCGCTGCTAGCCTCAGCCGAGAGTTCACAGGGCGGAGTGTGGGGTACGCATGTGTGAGTGTGTTGGTGTGAGTACGTGTGAGTTTGTTTATGTGTATATGTACGTGTGGGTGTCCACTTTTATCTCCTTAGAGCATTTTCCAATAGTGACTGTTGCACACGACATATCTAGGTACATGACCAGCTCAGAATACCTCGCTCCATGTAGCAAGGAAGAGTGTGGCTTTGTGAGCGATAGAAGGAAAGACCTCTTTGTGGCAGAAAGGTCCAGTGTGGGCACCAGCAGGACACAGTTTAACTGTCCTGCGGCGACTCAAAACAAATCTATTCCTGTTTGACTTCTACCCGTGGTGCGTCACATATGCCACTTCTACTTCTCCGGCTTCTTGGATGTGCAGGCGTGTTCGCTCCCTCTGCTGAGGGTGAGTCACAGCAGCTGCACACGCGGGCCCGTGAACCCGGAGGCTTATAAAGTGGCACCCCAGGGACACCTAACTCCCACAGCCACGGGAGCATCCACGTCTCTTACCTGGCAACCCCGGCTGGGCAGGGTGCCCGCCTCCACCACGGCCAAGGAAGCCCTGGTTAAACTCGGGGGGATCCCAACAGCAATCGGGTCAGTGCATTTATCTCGAAGCCGATGGAGCACCCGAGTTTTTCGTTCTGTCTGCTGACTGCCCACAGGACTCACGGGAGTGAGAGAGAAGGGGAGCAAACTGTGAAGACCGACTGCGGAGGGAAGTCACCCTCGCTGACACCCACCATCGGTGACCAGCACCGTTCTCGGTCCCCAATGGTTGGTCCCAGCGCAATCCGATCTGTGAGATGGGTTGTTTCAGCGAGTTCTGAGTTATCGGCGCCGGTTTTAGGTCTTCAGCATATGGGGTATGGCCCGTGTTTGGAATTTAAATTCCTGAGGACAGTGCGATCAGCTGTGCTGAGGGTCACAGGTAAAACACAGTCACACACAGCAGGACACAAAGACAGGCTGAACAGGAGGGTGCAGAGGGCAGGAGGAAAATGGGAGAAAATCACAGAAGACGAGAAAATACCAGCAGGGCACAGTACGCACGGAGTGTGTGTAAACAGTTCCTGGATGAGTGGATGAGGAGACCTATGACTGCTTGAGAGAAACAAAGCAGGAAAAGCTCACGGTGCTTTAGACAGACGCGGCCAATCACAGAGCCTGCAGCTGTCACGCTAAGCCCGGCAACATGGGAACTCCGCGTGCATGTTGGGGCAGGAAGCACCAGGGGAAAGTGGCCTGGTGGGCAGGTGCAGCCCAGAACCATGTGCTTCTGGGGGAGCAAACTGCACCCCTCTCTCAGGCTGACTCCTGCCTGCTTGCTCCCTCAGGAGGCGAGCGCCAGCCACAGCGGCAGGGACCCTCCTGGCACACAGAAGGCCACGGCCTCGCTGGTGGGGAGGGGAAGGCACCGGCGGTCAGGAGCCTGGGCGCTGTGGTCGGACATCGGTGCGGTTTTCATTTCTGCTGATACTGGCCACTCGCCTATGCACAGTCCTCGCTGGTGCCTCTGCCCTTTCACTGGTAAACAGGCCAAAGTGCTGTTACCTTTATGTTTATAATGATATGAAAGAAAGTGCGTGGAACAGTGCTTGGCAAATAGTGAGAGAACAAAAGTGAGAGCTATTATTATTATCATTATTATTATTATCTTTTTACCCAATCCCGACACCTGTCTCATTAATTAGGTACGAATGAGCAGTTAACTGCATATGATACCAAAGGAAGGAGGTCTCAGAGTGAGTCCATGCCATGCCCACGGCTCTGCATCCATGTTTCCCTCCTTCTTGTCACTATCTCTGCTCCCACACCAAAGGACAAGACAAAAATAGAAGGAACTCCATCAGCGTTCCTAGAAGGGTTATTTTTTTTTTTTGAGAATGAAAGTCATCAGCAATCCAGGTCCATCTGCGAGCAACAAATTCCGAGTTCGTTGATGGAAAACGAAAACTTTCCCCACTGTCATCAGCTCCCAGGCCCTCCACTGGCACAGAAAGCGATAAAATGTCACCACCAGTTTTTATTTATTTATTTATTATTTATTTTTTTCCTATTGCCCTCCCCACCTCCCAGTACATGCCCTCACCCATCTCCTCCTCCTTTACTCCCTCCCCCATTGCCTTGTATCCACTGGCCATGCCCGCATACGCACACAAGTCCTTTGGTTGATCTCCTACAGGCCCCTCCCCCCCAACCTCCCCTGCCTTCCCACTGTAGCACGACGGTCTGTTCATCGCTTCTTTGCCTCTGCCATCTGATTCCCCAACCCCCGATTCTTGTCTTTAAACACATCCTGCCCCTGTAGGCTAGAAATAAACCCACCAGAGCAAAAGGAAAATGTTTGAGTCCCAATTTCAGTGTCTGATAGCTTTGGGTCCCAGTTTCAATGTCAAACAGTTCCTATGTGCACATGTCCTAATGGTATCTGGACGGTGCCACCACCAGTTTGAACCAGAGAAGGAAAGAGGAGTCATGCTTAGAAGGGAAGGCAGCCCCGCCCCCAGGTGTGCGCCCCCTATTAAACACTATCACAGCATCCCGCAAGCAAGATGCGTCCTGGCCTAAAACATCATTAAAATTAAGTTTCCCCCTTTAGATATTCAGACACTGAATGAAATAAAACTAATATATAGTATCTGTCAGAAGACAATTTAAAATTCTGAGACTTTATACAGTTCTCGGAAAGTAGCCGAATAAGCAAAACAGTGATTCTGTGAGGAGGAACACTAGGAACGAAATTGCAGAGAGCTGAACTGTAACTTCCCTTCTTTCCTGTGATTCCCAAAGGGTAACGTGTGGAGCGGTTCATTCCCAATCCACGGGAAGAGTACGTTTCCGGGGTGTGCGGCGATTCTCAAAGGCCTTAGTGGCGATGCGAAAGGGCAGAAACGAGGCTGACAGAAACGCCTTGAATAAGGTCTGCGCTTTCTTTGCACAAAACTTCTAACCAGTAAGTGGAGAGACAAGACTGTTTCCTGTAGCGAGACTAGAGAGCGGCTCATCCTTATGCCCTTTGACCTCCCGCTGACTTTTACTCAGGACAGTGGCTGCCCTCGGAGGGGCGGATGGAATAAAGATGCCAAAGAGGACCAAGAGCGTTTGAACTTGGTTCTGATGACACGAGTGTGTTCGCTCCAGGAAATGTGTTGAGCTGCACATGACAATGTGTGCCCTTGGCCTTCGCACTAAGACGCATCACCTTCTGGACAATGACCCCATGACAAGGAGGGAAAACACAAGTAAAGGAGCGCCAACCAGCATCCGGGAACCCTCACGGCCCAGCATCCTGACGGGTTGCACTAGCAGATGCCACGCTCCTGGCCCGTGCTCTCCCGGAACCTGTGACCCGCGGTCCGAGGAGCTGCAGCCCAATTTAAGCGGAGCTCCTGTGGATGGGTGATGCTATGACCCCGGGCCCACGACCCCAGTCCTCCCACTTCTCTAGGGACCGCCCTGCAGAATTCCTTGCCCACTTCTGGGTCACAGACCAACGTGCCCATCAAGTCAAGGGTGGACACAAGCAGTGCCCGATGTATGTGAAAATGGCTGCACCGTAAGGCGCATTCCACCAATTGCAGGTGGCAAACGGACGTATAAACCACAGGAATGGGCATCATTTACACTAACACACTGACAGGCATAAACGAAGAGGGCATCCCAATTACAGTACAGCACCAACAATACCCACAGCCAAACTAGTTCTAGTTTTCTTAAAAAAAAAAAAAAAGTAGTGTTTAAAATTTGTCTCACAGGCTTTTCATCTGTTCTCATTAACTTGAACTTCCTCTAACTCAGCGGTTCTCAACCTGTGGGCCGCGACCCCTTTGGGGGTCGAATGACCCTTTCACAGGGGTCGCCTAAGACCATCGGAAAATGCAGATATTTACATCATGATGTATAACAGTAGCAACATTTCATGGTTGGGGGTCACCACCACATGAGGAGCTGTATGCAAGGGTCGCGGCCTTAGGAAGGTTGAGAACTGCTGCTCTAACTTATATTCTTCATGACCGTGACCAGCATCGGTCACAATGGACTGGATTGGGACTTGGAGAAGCACATTTCCCCAAATATCACATGCTGCTTTAGTGATCCTTTTACTCAGACACCACAACATTCCGTTCCCACACTCCACTGGAGCTTCTTCACATAAGGTCTTTGTTAGCTTACACGAATGACGTCAGGTTAAAGTGGGTGCAAACCTTCTATTGGGACCAGAAGATGGAGTGATTTTTTTTAGAACTGAATTCGGTCCTCAATGAAAGAATAAAGGATGGATAGTGGTCATTTGTGGGGGAAAGAAGGGAAAAGAGAGAAGACGCTGAAAGGAAAAAAAGGGGAAGGAGAGTGAGAGGAAAAGGAGGGAAGAGGAGGAAAGGAGGAGAAGGAAAAGCTGAGGTGAGTGGAAGACGGGACCTGCCCTCAGAAGGCAGGGACTTAACAGGGAGTGAGAGGGTGCCAGGTCCCACCTCTGGAGCGATCTCACTCAGACCCGGGGGCGAGGATGGCAGGATGCGGGCGTGATATTCTGGGACAACAGCAGCTAAGGAGGCACTGGGAGCCATTTCTCTGAATGTGGCCAGCACTGTGCATGTTAAACATACCCTCCAAGGACAGATTTTGTTGTTTTTGTAATCCTCACCCGAGGACATTGTTCCCGCGATTCTTTACAGAGAGGAAGGGAGAGGGATAGAGAGTTGGAAACATCAATGAGAGAGAGAGACATTGATCAGCCGCCTCCTGCACGCACCCCTCTGGGGATGTGCCTGCAACCGGGATACATGCCCTTGACCGGAATCGAACCTGGGACCTTTCAGTGCACAGGCTGACGCTCTATCCATTGAGCCAAACCGGTTTCGGCCAAAATGATCTTTATGTTGTCACAAAAGTGCAGAGAGGATCTATCAGCTACCTTTTCAATTTCTGGACCATCGCGTAAGCACCTGTACAGAGAGGGTGCTCTGAATGGTAGGTTAGGGTCCCCAGACAAAACAGAGGGTCCCTGTTAAATGTGTGCTTCAGACAAAATGATGTGCTAGTATTAAGTATGCACATGCAGTGTGTGGAACATACTGATCCAACACTTGTATTCACTGTTTCTTTAATTCAACTTTAACGAAACATCTGGGGGTGTTTTGTTTGTTTCTGGATCTGGAAGCCTTGGGTAGAGGGAAGGCGATGGTCCCAGGGACCAGGGGTTAAAATGGCAGAGTCCGATGCCCGTCTGCCCGTCACCACTGCTGCGTGGTTCACCGGGGACTCACCCCGGGGCTGTGTCCGTCTCCACAACCGGGACGCATGTGCCACGCTGCCGCAGGGTGGCTGCTTCGAGGCTCAGTCCTCGGCCACCGGGCGCTATTCTAGGTGCTTCCCACGGCCACTTCGCTCCCGTGTGAAGCGGTGTGAGCATTTACCGCTCTTATTCCCGCTTAAAACCTGACTTTTATCTATTCTCCTATTCAAGAGGCTAACCGTGTCAACTCAGAGGCAGCCAGCCTCTAGAATCCGTGCTCTTAATGTACTGCTGTGAAAATAAAGACAGGATAAACGCATGCAGAAGGATGCACAAACAGAAGATGTTTTGAGCGCGATGAAGGAACCGGGAGGAACCAGACCCGGAAAAGGAGCACCAAGGCCTCGGGGAGGACGGCGGAGGGCAGAGTGCGGGCGGAGGCCACCCTCTGTGGCCCAGAGGCCCACCGCGCGGGGCTCCCTCTGCCACACCGAGGGCGGCTCAAAGTCAAGGACACACTCTCAGGGGGAGAGGCGGTAAAATATCCCTCAGGAGTTCACTGACCACAGTTGGGCAAACCAGCCCCGGCGTGGATGGGGGTTTGGGGAGAGGGAAGGGAAGAACAGAACCAGAGAAGCCAAGGAGAGCATCGGGGCAGGGTTAGGACGGAGTGACAGATGTGTGGAAGGAGCCAGGCAGACATTAACCCCATCTCAGGACGGGGAGTCTGCGCTGAGGCAGGTTAGATGCGGGGCTAATAAATGCGATAAGAAAATGGCCGAAATGGAAAATAAATATTTCAGAATTTGCCTTACAGATATTAAGATGCTTTTAAAATAAGTTTACATCTCTATTTGTAAGCAGATTGAAACGCTTTTGTTGTGTATGAATTTGTTTTGAAGAAAAAGCATTGTTAAAAGAATTACTGTTAAAACTACTGAATATTGGGAAAAGATTTCTTCTTTCGATGACTACAGAACACAGGGTGTTACATTTACTAGTGAAAGTATGTCATGCATGTGCTCGTACAGAGACAGAACACGTGGTAAATGATTCTTTGCACAGATACACACCTGCAGAAAACACACCATCACAGAGTGAAACCGAAGTCCTCGCTTCAGCATCGCACTGGCACGGAATTTACTGGAAGACTTTTTATCAGCTGATGGCCTGTCTTTAGAGACGTGCCTCTCAGGGTTGCGTTCGGAGTTAGCATCCAGACAAGGAGTTGGCGGCAAAGTCCCCGTTTCACTAATTACATCCTTTTCCAAAAGTTTGCCCTGCACCCTGCCCGGGTGTCCAGGTAATTGCAATTAAGTCAAGAACCTGGTCATTAGAAAGTCCAGGCCCTGCCAGGAACCATCCCGGCCTCTGGACGCGCTGCCTGGAGACCCCGTTCACTCGGAGAGGTCAGCGTGATGCTGCTTAGCAACCAGCACAGAAAAGAAAGTCCCCTCCACTCGTCTCCCTAAACCAAATGCATCCCATCTCATTTAAAGTATTAGAACTCGTTTTGGGTATTTGGGAACACACAGGAAAAAAAACGAACCACTAATACTTAAAAAAAAGGTCTCTCTTTCTCTCTCCCTCACCCTTACTCTCTCCCTCTCTCTTTTCTCTCTCTCTCAGATAGGAAGGGGACTTCAAGGCCACGAGGCCTAGCCAGGAAGCAGAGTGGGCGGGGGGGGAGGGGGAATGAAGGACCAGCTCTATCTTGCTAATCATTGTAGGGCCAGTCCATTGAAAGCAATAAATGTTGAAAGAGTCTTAGAGCCCGCCAGCACTTCAGTCCTAGAAAACATTTTGCGACACACATGAATAAACATCTCCTTCACTCACCAAGTGACTAATTTCCATTAAATAATTCACATTCCATCTTCCACAAGTCTCACGTTACAGTATACTGTTGAACAGTTACAAACAAATTCACTATGTCAGGCAGAAAAGCAAAAACACAGATGGGTCACTCTTAAAGTATCCCTTTAAAAAGCAACAAGTGGGTATGCCTGGCTATTCTATGTAAACCATGTTGAAGCTAATGGAGTTATTCCCCAGCTTCTTTTATTCCTGAAACCGTGTGAATTTATTATGTCACAAGCTGCTCTAAATGTTAGTGTAAAACTTTCATTTATACAACAATTTACTATTTCCCACGCACGCACTTTGTCTCATTTTTTCTAAAAAGCTACAGATATACAACTAATCGATATCTTCTCAGATCCAGTCTTTCTTCTGCCAAGAGATACTATTGACACATTTTTAAGAAACTGATTTTAGAGTCGAATCCGGTTTGGCTCAGTGGATAGAGTGTCGGCCTGCGGACTGAAAGGTCCCAGGTTCAATTCCGGTCAAGAGCATGTACCTTGGCTTCGGGCACATTCCCAGTAGGGGGCGTGCAGGAAGCGGCTGATGGATGTCTCTCTCTCATCAATGTTTCTAGCTCTCTATCCCTCTCCCTTCCTCTCTGTAAAAAAAAAAATCAATAAAAAAAACTGATTTTAGAGAGAGGAAGGGAGAAAGAGCAACACTGATCGGCTGCCTCCCACACTCACCTGACTGGGGATTGAACCCTCCACCTGGGCACGTGCCTGACCAGGACCTGAACCCACCACTCTTTGGTGGACCAGATGATGCTCCACCCAATGAAGCCACCCGGCCAGGGCTTTTGTTTTGTTTTATTTTTTAAAGAACCCCATTTCCGAGCTGTGCTGTGGTTGGTTGTACTTCCTCCTGTCGGGACATGAAGGGACACGTAGGCCAGGGGTTCAGGGCCCTGCAGACTCTCCTACAGAAGTCACAGCCCCGCCAACCTGTCTCCTCAGCCGGCCTGTCTACCGCGAAGCCCAATCACCGGATCACGCACTTTCCAGGCCCGTACAGAGGCGGGTCTTACATGTGCTACATGCCCAGCTCTCCACCCGCACCGGGGCCAGGCCTCACCCACCCCGTGTCCTCAGAACCTGCAGGGGGAGGGGGTACAACAGCGCTTGGCCCCTGGTCACAAGGCTGCTCCCCCTAAACACCAGGCCGTCTATAAGGGTGGCCTTTGGGGGGGGATGGGAGGGCATGAAAGAAACAGCCTCGCCCAGGGGCTGGGAAAAGTAGCCACGAAGCAATCACTGGGCATTGCCTGGCCTCCTACCCGCACCGGGAGCAACGCAGGCGCTGGATGGAGGGAGCCGGGGGGTGAGGGGGAGGAGGGATGTCTGCACCCCACAGCTGGCACGGAGGTGTCTGTCCTGCCTCCTGCGCCACCGCTGTTCTGACATGTGGCGTCGTGCTTCTTGGAGTCCCGTCACCCCTCCCAAGTGTGAACAAAAACACTCCATTAAAACTCAATAATTCCGCAAAAGAAACAAAATTAATTAGTAATTTTCATGCCAACATCAGTAATTCCTCTGTAATTAGAAAGCCATCCCATCCCGGTTATGGAGTATGCTGATGGGATCATCATCCCTATAAAATTAATGTTTCTAAACTTTTAGTTGATTCTAGAGTGAAGTAAGTAAATATTTATTACTTTTTTTCAATTAAAGCCTGTGTCACATTTTCACATTCTGGGTAGAATGAAAACATCATTAGATTTGCTTCACATCTGCCTGTTTATACATTTTTGGCTCGGTGGAATTCCTCCACGAAAGGACTCAAATCAAGTACATGCAAATCCTATTTTAAATACATTATTTTTCTCTCATGTGATTCTGAAGGCATTGGTGTTGGCAAGGATAAATTCCAAATATCTTTATGTGGGTACATAACTTTAAGAGGATAAGTAAATCAGATTTTTAAAAAGACAAAAGGTAGTATGAATTTTTAAAAAACACTATATATTTATCTGAGACTGATCCATACAATTGGTAATATTATATATATGTGTGTGTACATATATATACATAATACACATATACGTATATATATAATTCCTTAAAAATTAAAGAAAAACTGATTTTCATAAGCCAAGTTTCTCTCTATACTCTAAAAGTGATGAGTCAAATATGAATGTCAACATGATGATTCTTATGTGCGTTGTTAAAAGGAATTTTTTTCTTAGCATTTCCGGTCCATAAAAAGGAGCCGGATGGCCAGGTGCTGTGGGAGGGCCAGGCAGAGGGAATGGCCCCTGGCTGGTGTCCAGCAAGAAACTGGAGACCTCAGAACGAGAGCCCCCGAAGAGCGAATTCTGCCCACACCCACTGAGCTTGGGAGAGGACCCGAAACCCCGATGAGAAAAAGGCCCCAGCAATGCCTGGATCTCAGCCTCCAGAGGGCCTGAGACCGGACCGCAGACCGTGGAGATGGGGAGGCAGGGAATGGGGGCGGGGAGGTCTGAAGCTGCTGAGTTCACGGCAAGGTGTTTCTCAGCAGCAGGAAAACAAATACACTGGCACCTCCCTCTCCTGTCCTCTCCTCTCCTCTCCTCTCCTCTCCTCTCCTCTCCTCTCCGGAGGGTGTCTGCAGGAAGTTCTGAATGGTCTCTTTTTTTAAAGGCAGTTTTCTGCTTTATCAAGAGTATTATCACTAGGAATGGCAGAGAAGTAGCGGTGGCAGATCTAACTTGGGGTAATGAACACACGATACAGGGTACAGATGCTGTGTTACGGAACTGTGCACCTGCCACCTATATCATTTTGTTAAGTCATGTCACTCCAATAAATTCACAATAAAAAGGAAAAGATAAAGTAAAATAAAATAGCTCTATTCAACATGAGCTGAAGAATCAAAGGGGAAAAAGTAGTATTATAGTTAATTTAAGGAAGACAAAAGACTGTCAGGAAATATTATAATGAGCCCTAAAGGCTTGACATTTAAGGTAATCATTTACATTTGTTTTCGTTTTAAAGAAAAACAAAACAAAACACAAAACAACTATTCCCCAAGGACACTTTGTGCAACTTCCACAGGTGAATGAACATGACAAAGACCACACCTAACCGGCCAGAGGAAACCCCAGTCAGAGCAGAAGAGAGTACACAAATGTCCTCTGGTGAACTGTTAGTAGCCTCTCTCCGGTGGCACAGGCCGAGGAGCGGGCCCGATGCAGGAGGAAAAGTGACCGCCGTTAGTTCCGGTGGAGACAGCGCTGGGCGAGCAGTGTACTTGGTCTCAAGGCCACAGGGCGACTCTGGTCGCCGCTGGCGGTGCGGGGCATGGACCCCGAAGCCCTCCGCCCGCTCCACCCCTGCTGTCCCACAAGCTCAGGCGACCGAGGAGGCTGCTCCCCGGAAAGCCCCCCCTTCTCTGGGGTGCATGCTCCCCCCCAGGTGGCTGTGCGTCCTCTAAGCGCTGCGATGCCACCCTTCCTGCAGTTATAAAACTTATAAACTACAGAATCGGGGCAGAACCGGTGAGCAGAGGCCTGAGGCTCCGCTGCTGCAGGAGAGCCGCTGGGACCGCGCAGAAGAGGCACGGCCGGTGGCTGTAAGGTGGCAGAGAGGGGCCTGCACGGAACGTATGCTGGCTGCCACCCCTGCACGGTGACCGTCCACCTCCCTGTGCACAGCTGTCTCCACACCCGCGCCAGGGAGAACCCCCTCCACGCGCCAGGAGGAAGAGCCTCGGGTTCCTCACCAGCCTCACTCCTCCCTGCAGGGTGTAAGGGGGTGGGCTACAGTCTCTCATGCCCCCTAAGGCAATGATCCCATGATCACACTTAGAATTTTACAACCCTGACCGTCAGTTAGACATGGTCCTGATATGCCCGGTTGCGGGTTTGCCCGTTAGGCACATACAAGAATCAATCAATGAACACATGAATAAGCGGAACAATAAATTGATGTTTTTTTCTCTCTCACTAATAAAATATTATTATAATAAAACCATGTTATTTAAGAAACATCACCATTAAAAATATATATATATATATTTGTAATTGAATTTTTACAGAGAAAAAGGGAGAGGGATAGAGAGTTAGAAACATCGATCAGCTGCCTCCTGCACGCCCCCTCCTGGGGATGTGCTGGCAACCAAGGTACGTGCCCTTAAACAGAATCGAACCTGGGACCTTTCAGTCCGCAGGCCAATGCTCTATCCACTGAGCCAAACCAGTTTCGGCTCATCACCATGTGAGTGAGGCCCATGACCTTGGGGGAAGCGATCGGCTCCAGCAAAGCTAACGTGGGCAGCAGCGCGGCACCTGTTTGCCGCTGACGTCCACGCCGCCGGGCAGGCTCTGTTCGGGATGGTCCCTCACCCCTCATTGCCTGGGTGGAAAGCTAACCCCCTGATACACTCCGCTCTAGAGGACTCCTGGAGATGCTTCAACAACGTGCGAGGGCCATTTTCTTCGCTTTAGAGAAAATACAGCTGCGACTGCCCCGGCCTTCCCTCTGCTTCCGGTCACCGCTGGGGACAGCACCTTCCCCACGTTGTCGCCTGGACAGCAGGGTGCGCCTGAGAGCTGGCAATGCGGCGAGGCCTCCACGTCGGTGGTTACGGCCCATTTCTGCAGATTTCTATTTGAAAATCGCATTTTCCAAAGCATTACCTAGAAAATGCCCCAAACTAACACACTAACATCAAATCACCTAGAGAGCCACGCCGATGACGATGGAGGGTTTCTAAGTGCTTTTGTGAAATATGCTCAGAAGGTTACATGAGGCTGTGACAGCATGAAAAGGCAGGTGTCACTCTTCCGGGAAAACACCAAAAACGAAGTGTGTGGCGCACGAGGCCTGTGCCCCGGACTGCCTTAGATCCTGTCACTCAAGCATCATCGGTACCCTCTCTCACTAATTATATTATTACGCTCTCCTCGAGTTATAAATATTCATCCGCTTCCTTGCCTTCTTCTGCCTGCATTTATTGACAGATACACAGACACAACCTCTGGATGCTTCTAAACCAACACTCAAAAGATCCAAAGCATGAGATTCAAAACGGTGAGTTTACGTTGTAGTGTAACCTAAACATAGTATGGATTTCAGAGATTACAAATCATCGGTACTGTCCTCTCCAATAAAAACAATTTCTTGAACGTGTGTTCTTGCTTAACAGGAGAATCTCTTCTATATTTTCGTTCAGATTATTATTTACTGATCGCTCAGCTGCATTTTTCATTAATATTTAAGTTGATAAAGCAGGCGACCTGGGCATCGACTCGTTGTGCTCGTTTCTATCTGCTGCTTTAGTTTGAGGCACATTTTCCTTTCTTTCACTCTTCCACAAGCCATAAAAAAACTCATTTCTAATTCATCCGTTCGTTCAGCTTAACCTCTCTTCTCAGCAATTAAAGCACTCTGCGCATCCCTCATCTATCACACAGCCAGCTAAATAATGCATTGCGTCCCCCGCTCATCTTTTATCATCCCAAATGACAGGTATTAGCATATCTCCCCAGTCAATTACAGTGCAGCGGAATAATCACGGCGTAATTGGGCGAAAGCCACTCTAATCACCAGCCCTGCAAACGCGCAGGATGAAAACCGAGTGGCAGCTCCGACAGGCCTTGCTCTTGTCCACGGCTCCCGCCAACACGCCTGGCAGGCCTGCACTCCCTTCCTTTGCAAACTCATCCTTTGGAGAGAGAGGTCAACTCGTCCACTCGCCACGTGGAAAAGGCTGTACACGCACGTGTGCACAAGCGGGAGCTGCATGCCGCCCGCACATCGTGTGTTTATTAATATGTGTGTTTCTAGATGGTGGCACATACTATTACGTAGCACACAGTAAAAACTCCACTCCTGTTCAGAAACAAAGTCACTTCATGACCCTCATATGTCATTGCACGTTCGATCTCATGGGGTCAACCACTGACCCACATCTGCCGGACAAGGTAAAACGGAATATATATATATTTTTTAATAAAGGTGACTCATTTACTATCAAAACTAAAGCCCTTCAGCTGCCCACATGATGAAGATGCCTCTGTATCTTGGAAATCAGCATTCCCAGCTGTTTTCCAAATCACTCGTTTATCACAGGAAATATTTTTAACTGAGTATCTGTTGTTATACTGCAGTAGCGTATAATACTTTTTAAAATGATGGCAATATTATGTATAGGTTAATGTAGTTAGATGATTTGAAGAAAGGAAGCTGAGACGTTTATAAGGGGATTAAAAATCAGAGACAAGCATAGGAATATCATTCGAGACGCTTAGAAGAAATTGCAAACTTCAGGTACAAAAATGCTTTAATTCTGAGAAATGATGGGGAAATCTGTTTGAAATTATTTTTAGAATACTTTGTAAGTTTATTGCTTTTCCCATGACATTTCATGTATAATATATGTGGGCCTCAATCCAATTCTTAGTTTAAGTAACCTGTATGCATTCATTTTAATGCTATTCTTCGCCTTCCTTACCTCCTAATGAGATACAGAAAGTCACTCTAACGTGGAAATTTCACGCGGGGAAGAGCGGAGGGAGGTTAAGAGGAAGGTCTTACAAAAACACACGGCTTCTCAGGAAGCAGCCAAATAAGGGCTTTAAGCTGCCGCCGCGTGCACCTGGGAGAAACGCCGTTTTCCGTGGATTTAATTTATTGTCTCCGGCGGGTGGAGCCTGGGCAGCAGATCACAGCGGCAGGTCCTGGTGACCCGGCCCCTCGGGACCACGATCGCTGAGCGTGGCCCAGACCTGCTGTCTGTGCACAAATGAGCACGTTACACGACACAGCCCTGCCCAGTGACTCAGTAGTCGCCGCGCCACCAACAGAATTCAGAAAAGTGTGAACACAGGCCGCGATCGCAGCACGGTAAACAAAGTATCACGGTTATTACATTTATTATTTACAATTTGTGAGATTCTCAAGCACAACTCTGGCAGACAATTCAATCCAGTCCTTCCACAGCCGCAGACTCGCAGGCAATTCTGCCGTATCAAAAGCCAACTGTCAAAAGACCCGGCGCACGCCGGATTCAGACACAATAAAGAGTCTCCCAGACTTTCTCCCGCTTCCAAATCCTGTTATTCTAAAATTACAATATGAATGTTTTATTTGCATTATTACTTCAAGAGCTCCGCGTGCATTTTTCTTGGCATATCTCTGCAAACGTACCCACAGGATACATTACTCCGGCTGTAAAATGTTAATTTTATGGCTTATTGGGGAATATCTGTTACCGGCATTATCAGCGATACAGCTGGTCTGCGAGTGTTAATGCAACAGGTTTTCCTTTTCAAATCTGATTTTTAAAAATCATCTTCCGATTTCGCTTTTAATTCATACGAATGTTCGCCTCGGCTTTACGCATCTTGCAACATATTGGCTCTTTCAACACCAGTCACTCTGACATTCTCCGCTGACGCTCGGAACTGACACGGCTTGGGCCGCGGCCAGCTTTCGGGCACGGGGAGGGGAGGGGGGCTCCCGCCATCTGAAGAAACAAAACCGGCTTTCAAACCTGGCACGGGCGGGCACCCCACCACCCGCCATCAGAAGCACCCCGTCTTCCCTGGAATAATCTCTGTGCTCTCTCCCAATAATCGTGAGCTGCTCGATGTTTATTAATAGGGTCTCGCTCGCTCTATTCAGGGCGTTTTGTTATAGGCAAGCCACCAATTTTCGGTGCACACCCCCCACGAACAGGTGTTTGAGGGAGGGGACAGGGAGAATACATGCATTTTGATGATGGCTGGAAAATTAAGTCCTCAAAACACAGAGCCAAAATAACGTCCCCAGGAAAGAGAGAGGCAGTCAATCAAACTCCAGAATAGACAGGGCAGCTTTCTTTCGGCAACGCTCTGCCCGCCCTGAAAAAGAGCACGTTGGAGATCGGCAGCACCTGAGGCCCTGTGTTCGAGTCCTACCTTTTTAACGGAAGAAAGCGATGCCATCCGACAGAAGCAGGCAAGGGCGGTACCGCATTCGGTGCTTCTCCGCTCACCGGTCTGTGTAACGAGGGAGACATTTCTGTCCAAACACCCTTCCTAGACCCAGTGACCAACACCATGCAACCGACCGGTAAACCCATCACCTGACCAAGCACTGGTCTAGGACAGTGGTCGGCAAACCGCGGCTCGCGAGCCTCCTGCGGCTCTTTGGCCCCTGGAGTGTGGCTCTTCCACAAAATGCCACGTGTGGGTGCACACGTACAGAGTGATTGAAACTTCGTGGCCCACGCGCAGAAGTCGGTTTTCAGCCTGGGTGAGTCTATGTTGAAGAAGTGGCCTTAGAAGAAGTTTAAGTTAAAAAATGTGGCTCTCCAAAGAAATTCCCATCGTTGTCCTGTTGATATTTGGCTCTGCGGACTCATGAGTTTGCCGACCGCTGGTCTTAGTGAGCTCCCACCACACTGAGAACCACCTGGTCCTAACAAAACAGTTCTGAGTTTTCATAGGATGTTCTGGAAGATCACTTTCACCAGGGTATGGATGTGGCTTACTGGGGGCTTTCACGCCAATGAAACGGTCACAAACTCCCGCGATCACCTAATCTTTCAAACCGCACACACACACGTTTCCAAATGGATCCACAACTTTCAGAGCGAAACCTTTTCCTCCTGGAGTGTAGAGCTAACATGAGAGGGGGGAGCCCTACTCCGCTAACTCGAACCCCATGAAACAGCCCACGCTGGCCCAATGGGCTGTGAGAACCCCAATCCTTGGCTCCCGTTCGGGGAGCTGACAAGCACCACCACGTTCTGTGTCAAGGGCGGGGGTCCGGGAGGCGGAGACTGAGCCAGTCACATGACCCCCCCGCAGCCTCATTCACCGCCAAGACCAAAGCCGAGGCTGACATTCTGGGCTACTTTCCCTCTTTGAGGAAATGATGAAAAAAATAACTGACCCCCGAGACGCAGGCTCCAGAATTAGTCAAGGCCGCTCGAGAGGAAATGAGGAAGGGAGATTAAAGATGGCAGGAAAGAATTTCCCACACTTGTCTCTCTTTTGAAAAATCTGGCTTGGCTTTATTTCATGGAAAAATGTGTCTGTGGACAAAACATATTTTGATTTTTTCCCAAGACGATGAGAATAGCTTAGACCAGTAAACACTAGCAGGCAGGAATCAGAGGAAGAATAAATAAGGGTAGAGCTGAAGGTTTGCCCTCATGAATTCAGGCAAACCTGTAGCATTTTACGGCTGCAAACAATGTTAATGATAACAAGAAGTCAATTTTCCAGCCCTGACCGGTTTGGCTCAGTGGATAGAGTGTCGGCCTGCAGACTGAAGGGTCCCAGGTTCAATTCCAGTCATGGATATGTACCTTGGTTGTGGGCACATCCCCAGTAGGGGGTGTGCAGGAGGCAGCTGATCGATGTCTCTCTCTCATGGATGTTTCTAACTCTCTATCTTCCTCTCTGTAAAAAATCCATAAAATATATTTTTTTAAAAAAGAAATCAATTTTTCAACCTTACGTTAGGACTTATGGTAAAATAGAGGTCTGGTCACTCCCACTCAAGCAGCTGAATTATAAGAGGAGGACAAAACTGGTGTGTCCTAGTGACCCACAGTCTGCAGGGAAGACCCCAACGAGGGTGGAGAAACCTCCCCCCCCCCCCCCACTCCAGCCCTCCCATCAGAGCTGTCGCTCTCTCCATGGCATCTGCTCGGGCCTGCTCAGTCTCTGCCTTTTCTAAGTCTTATATTCATGCATTCTCTAAGGAAAGGAAGCTAAAATCGCCTTTACAACATAAACAAAATCCATCAAAATATTACAAGTGATCATTTCTCCCAAGTCTTTCCTAACTAAAACTAAAGCAGATTTGGTTTTAAAATCCGGCGTGTAAGTGCCGGAACCACCAGCAGATGGCGGCAGGAGAGGCTGGGAAATCTCTAACAAAAGAAGGAACAATCAACATGGACGCCCAACCCCGGCTTGAGAGCTGGGGTTTCTTCCCCTCTGCGATCTTTCCTTCAGAGAAGCAGCAAATTCTCTGGCTTTAATAACACACATCTACTCTAGTAATTTAACTGAGACTCGATGGCTGAAACAGTAAAGAATAAACGTGGTCCTCTACTTCTCTAAGGATTTCTAACAGATTTTCACTAAATAAAAAACAATTTAAATGCAAACATAAATCCTTCAGATTATAAAAAGTAACGAGTTAAGATTATACAGTTGGAAAAGGGAATGTCTGCCGGCTTCATTTCCATGACACTGTGACCTTAAACATGCCTCCTCCTCAGTGACAGTCACCTGGGCTTAGAGAGCTGGCCAGGAGAAGTCGCCAGAACACACACTCGCCAAAGACAGAGAGAGCTGAGGAGAACCAGAGGCCATGCAGCTTTACAGGAAAAAAAAGTGTCTCTCCAAAGAAGATTAATACACGCTTTCATGTGGTCACACCAATAAAAGGAGGAACATGATAACAGGGAGGATCTTGCACGCCAGGTGAAACACGCTGAGTCTGAAACCCTACACTCATAGCCCCGGCGTAACCCCGGGCGGTCGGTGAAATGACTCATTCAAGTCACCCAGCCCGATCCCTCACTCCCGGCTGGGATGGAACTTTCTGCTCCAAAAAGGCGAGGGACTTGCCAATTTTGTTTTACATTTTGTTTCACCGAACAAACCGTACCTTCTGCTTTATACTACTTACCTAGAACGGTACGTATCTACTCTAACCCTCAGGTTTTCTTTCCATTGATAAAAAGGCTGTTCTGCTTGTGAACTGGGTTATACTGAAATGTCTTGTGTCACATGAACACTTGGATCTTTCTGTTCCAGACCAGTTCTGGCCCACAGAAACTCCTGTGAAGACACACACACATGTTCTATATATGCACTGGGCCACAGGTAGTGCAGTGACAGAACGACACCACGGACTAGGCCTGCAGAGTGTGACTAACAGAGATATTAAAGTTGACAGTGAGACACACTGGAACCAACTGGTTGCTGGTGGCAACCGGAACCTCTCAGCCTCTCAAACAAGCAGTAACAACAAGCATCTTCCTGCAGGCGGGCTGTGCAGAGCTACACCACAACATGCCAAGCTAATCCATCACCAGGAACCAGGAGGACCAGGGAGGAAGTCCCAGGACAGAATAAACACAGTACTGACATGGTAATGTCACAGGCTCATTTTGTTTGTTTTCCTCTTATACTATTGCTAGAACTCTAAGTAATCAGCAATACTTCTCATACTGTACGCCATGTCAAACCCACATGGACGTGAACAGAGGCAGAAGAGAGGGTCTCTAAGCTCACTGTCTTGTGGGGAAAATGCCACGTAACGGAGCTGGGCCAGGCCACACCACGATGTTTCTACACACAGAAGAAGACACGTCAGCAGAAGAGAAATCCCGAAGAAGCTGCAAAAGATGTGAGCTCGGAAGTCTGCAAGGCCGAGGGGAGACAGCACAGCTGAGTGTGGAGAGGAGGTGAACTTGAACTGCCACAGAGGACAGGGCAGCGCTGGGGAGAAGGCTGGTGGCGGGCCAGGGCTCAGTGTAATTGTGAGACTGTTAGCTGGCGGTCAGAGGACCAGCCTGCATTGTGATGTTATTTTTCCCTAAGATATTTCTAGTCAGCTGAGACATGGATAAAAAGTAACACATCAGAGTGAATGCATTTAGTATTTACGTTAAAATACTATTTTTAGGTATTTTAAGTTTACACTTTTCTCTAAAGTAACAACCAATTTTAGGTACCTAAACCAAATACTAAAAATTATTGCCAAAGGAGAACAAAAAGTAGTATTAAACATGAAGAGGAAATATGACACGTTTTTATTTAAATATTAAGAGGAAATATAATGAGACTTCTAAAGTCCGTAAGTCAAGTCCCTGATAATGACCTATGACCTTGGGAACCAAGCATCCTTGGGCCTCACCTCCCTCCTCTCCAATAAGGAGGAGGCCAGACCAGAGAGAGGACCTGAAGATCTCTTAGAGCAGCGGTTCTCAACCTGTGGGTCGTGACCCCTTTGGGGTCAAACGACACTTTCACAGGGATAGCCTAAGACTTTTGGAAAACACCTATTTCCCATGGTCTTAGGAACCAAAACACCGCTCCTTGGTGTAGCAAAGTGTAGCCATGTAGTTTACTGTTGTCCTATGAAGACTGTTGCCCATGCTATACCACGATTCAAGACAACATTTCATTTATTTGTCATTAGAAATAAATATTTCACAATATACAATTACATATTGTTTTTGTGATTAATCCCTATGCTTTAATTATGCTCAATTTGTAACAAAAATTTGTAACGAAAATACATCCTGCCTATTAGATATTTACATGACAGTTCATAACAGTAGCAAAATGACAGCGATGAAGTAGCCACGGAAATAATTTTATGGGTGGGGGTCACCACCACATGAGGAGCTGTCTTAAAGGGTCGCGGCATTAGGAAGGTTGAGAACCGCTGTCTTAGAGGGATAGAAGTTGAAGACTTTAGGAAAGCAGTTTCAGGAAGAGGCAGGTAGAGGGAAAACGAGGCGGGGAGAGACACCCTGCTAGAGGGCCCTGCCGCAGCCCTGTGGGGGAGACAGGGTCTCCCCGGGTCTGGGTTTGGTTTAAAGGGCGGGTGGGGTGGAGGGGACGGGCTGGCACCACCTCCCTGCCAGGGCCTGGTCACGGCGAGGAAGAGCAGAAGCTTGAAAGGTGCTCAAGGCGGGGGACTCTGTCGCCTGCGGGCCCTCTGACCTAAATTTCATGGTTTCTCTTCTTCCCGTTCCTTTTAGGACAATATTATATGCTCACCCTCCGTGGTCCTAATCATTTGTTTTCAATGACCTCCCCACATACATTTCCCGTAAGAGTTTCTATTAAAACTCATAAAAAGGTGCATTAATGTTCATGATTTTGTTCTTCCAAAGAACACGGCAGCCAAAATGGCATATCAAAATATTTTGGGGTTTGTGGGATGCTAATAACCGCTTAGCACCGGAAGATTAATAAACTGGTTATATGTAACATACGTTTCTATACACTCACCTTGCAAAAGGCAGTCTTTAACAATTATTTTGGTAACCAAATTATATTATTTCCACACAAGCAAGCTCTAAGAGTTTATCCCAGCAAATACACTGTAAAGAACACGTATACCCTTTTATTAAATAGGATTACATGCAATAAACATTAATATTTCGAGAAAAAAAGGATTTTAAGTATAATAATATTACCGAAACTGTACTAACATAGTATGATATCACAAAAGTTGTAGGAAATATTAGGAATCTGCAAATAACAGGTTTACCTTTCTTATGTTCTAAGTTATTATTTTCACCCCTCTGGCTCTATTTCTGTTCGTCAGTTCATATTGTTCATTACATTCCACAAATGAGATCGTGTGATATTTATCTTTCTCTGACTGGCTTATTTCACTGAGTATCATGGTCTCCAGGTCCCATCCATGCCATTGCAAATGGTAAGAGTTCCTTCTCTTTTATAGCGGTGTAGTAATCCATTGTGTAGATGTATAGAACAGGTGTGTATTTTTTTAATTTAATAAACCTTTATTGTCCAGATCACAATTGTTCCTCCTTCCCCTCCCCAATAGCTCCCCTCCACTCGGCTCCCAACCCTCCCTCTGCCCTTACCTCCCGCCATTGTCCTCATCCACAGGTATATGATTTTTGTCCAGTCTCTCCCTGTACACCCCTCACCCCTTTCCCCCTGAGAATTGTCAGTCCACTCCCTTTCTGTGCCCCTGATTCTATTATATTCACCAGTTCATTCTGTTCATCAGATTTTTAATTCACTTGGTTTTTAGATTTACTTGTTAACAGTTATGCATTTGTTGTTCATAATTTTTATCTATACCCTTTTCTTCTTCTTCCTCTTCTTAAAGAGTACCTTTCAGCATTTCATATAATACTGGTTTGGTATTGATGAACACTTTTAGCTTCTTCTTATCCTTGAAGCTCTTTATCTGCCCTTCAATTCTGCATGATAGCTTTGCTGGGTAGAGTAATCTTGGTTGTAGGTTCTTGTTATTCATCACGTTGAATATTTCTTGCCTCTCCCGACTGGCCTGCATTGTTTCTGTTGAGAAATCAGCTGACAATTCTATGGGTGCTCCCTTGTAAGTGATCAACTGTTTTTCTCTTGCTGCTTTTAATATTCCCTTTGTCTTTTGCTCTTAGCATTTTAATTATGATGTGTCTTGGTGTGGTCCTCTTCCTGTGTGCTTCCTGGACTTGTAAGTCTATTTCTTTCAGCAGGTGGGGGAAGTTTTCTGTCATTATTTCTTCAAATAGGTTTTCAGTATCTTGCTCTCTCTCTTTTTCTGGCACCCCCACAATTCTGATGTTGGTATGCCTGAAGTTGTCCCAGAGAGTCCTTACCCTACCTTTAAATTTTTGGATTCTTTTCTTCTTGCTTTTCCAGTTGAGTGTTTTTTGCTTCTTTGTATTTCAAATCTTTGACTTGATTCTTGTGTTCCTCTAGTCTGCTGTTAGGTCTCTGTATAATATTTTTTATTTCAGTCGGTGTATGTTTAATTTCTAGTTGGTTCTTTTTCATCTCTTGGGTCTCGCTAAATCTATCAACCTTTTCCAGGAAATTCTTGAAAAACTTTATAACCGTGGTTTTGAACTCTATATTCCGCCCTCCACTGCTTTCTGGCAGTCCATCCTCCGCCAATTAGCCACACTCATCTAAGTTGGAAACCTAACCACTTCTTGCCTTGAAATCTTTTATTCGTTTGCGTTTTCTATAGGATCAAATTCAAATCTCTCACCTCTCTGCCACACAGGCAGGATTTAACTACTTTTCGTTCCCTCTGATTTTTTCATGTTGCCCTTTAACCTAAAAATAGCTCCTAATTTTTCCCGTCCTTCCCTCTTGCACAAGCCCTCCAGGTCTACCCAGGCATCAACCTCCTAGAATACCTTCCCACTCAACTCCACCGCACCCCCACAATCCTGTGTATATTTCTAGCGTGCAGATGACACACTGGCGGATAACTGATGTTTATAGGTCTATACCTACCAACGGACTGTGAGCCATTTAAGGGCAGGAGCTGGGATTTAACTTAGTTATGACTGGAACACAGGGATTCCATAAACATTTGAAGCAGGGATAATGAAAAAATGGATGCATGAAGCTAGAGTTATGAAGCAAAAACAGCACCTGATAACATTTGGCAGCTCTAATTTCAATACCTCCATACAGGTGGGGGGGATTGGGGGAGGGAGGGAGAAAGACGGAGGGGGGAGGGGGTGGTGCTGGTGGTGTCTTCAGTAAATCCGTGGCTACTTCAAAGTAAAAAGCAAATACCACCACATTAAAATCATGGTTTCCTGTACTATTTCTCATATTCTCCACAACAAAGAAAGAAGGTAAAGAAAATACCACCATACTCTAATCTTCATCACTACAGAAGGGAAATCTTAAACTTCAAAAGATTTTAGAAAATCCACATCTGATTAGAAACACACACAGGCGCGGACACACACACACACACACACACACACACACACACACACACACAACCAAGTCCTCGCTATTGAGCCTCACAATCCACCTAGAAGTGATGAAACCTACACCACACATTCCATCAGACTGCACACCTTCGGTCCAAAGGTGGCATCCTCTGAGGTCAAGGCTTCCACTGAACTCACAAGGAAAGCGATCATTTAGGCACCGTCAACGCCTCCTTGAGCCTAGGGGATCCTGAGCGTCCTGAGCCACGGGCATTCGATCCACGCCCGGTGCTAAGATAGAGACCTGTCGCCTGTCCGGAAGTTGGAGGTGAATCCAGGTCACTGCCCCGGCAAGTTTCCTTCTATGAAGGTGTTTGTTTGCCATCGTGTTGAAAGTGGTGGTGTAAGTTCCTCCAAAAGATCTAGGGGCCAAGACTGGCTCAGCTCAGGGATAGAGTGTCCGTCGGCCTGTGGACTGAAAGGTCCCAGGTTCGATCCCGGTCAAGGGCATGTATCTTGGTTGCAGGCACATCCCCAGTGGGGGACGTGCAGGAGGCAGTGGATCGATGTTTCTCTCTCATCGATATTTCTAACTCTCTATGCCTCTCCCTTCCTCTCTGAAAAAATTTCAATAAAAAATATTTTTAAAAAAAGATCTAGGGAGTTAGGAAAATCATCCTTCTCACGGAAATCGCAAGATGTCACGCGTATTTTTTGATCTTTTTGGACCGCGAGGGGAAGCTGTGCCTCAGGACGCAACGCCATGGTGCTTGTGCAGGTGCTAGTCATTTCTTGTCCTGCTCTCGCCACGGGCTGTCTTCCGTCGCTGGAATGTGGCAGAGCAGGAGTTCCTGAAAGCAGAACCCAGAAAAGGCAGACGGAGGCTGTGCAGCCCGTGGTGAGAGGATGGCGACACTTCAAACCGGCCTGCCTCCTGCACTAAAGACAGAGCTCATTACCGGGGGGTTTAAAGGATTCATGGACCAGGACATGTATTGATAATTATTCTTTTTTAACCAATCATTCAGTCTGATGTATCAATTTTTAACTGGCTACCACAAATTGCCTCTAGGATGGGAAAGAGCAAGGAAACGGGGCGACAGAATGGAGGTGTTTAAGTGTCTGGGAAGCAGTGAGGATGGACAGAAACAGCAGACGAGCTGGCTTCACTGTTCCTTTTAAATCAGGCACCTGCAGGTGTTAAAGGAGACACGCAGGCCCATCCTGCGCCATCCTGCTGCAATCAAACTGGATTATTCCCTAGGGGAGGAAATACAGAAAGGAAGAGGCTCTCAGGAAGACCGTCAGCCAGTGGGAAAGTGAAAGGGTCCAGAAAGAAAGAAAGAAACAGCCGAAACCGGTTTGGCTCAGTGGATAGAGCGTCGGCCTGCAGACTGAAGGGTCCAAGGTTTGATTCCGGTCAAGGGTATGTACCTTGGTTGCAGGCACATCCCCAGTGGGGGGCGTGCAGGAGGCAGCTGATCGATGTCTCTCTCTCATTGATGTTTCTGACTCTCCCTCTCCCTTCCTCTCTGTAAAAAAATCAATAAAATATATTAAAAAAGAAATAAAGAAACAAAATGTACCCTCCACTGCTTTGCTGAAGCACCTGCCGGAGACGGCCTGGCCCAGAGGGAGGGGACCCAGGACCGGGTGAGGAGGCGAGCAGCTCGCTCTGATGAGACCACCTGCTGCTGATGCCCAACGGGATTTCTGGCCAAAGACCGAATGGGAGATCAACTGCAGAACCACCGTAAGATTCTCTGACAGTATTTCTGACAGTATTTCTGTTACACTTCCATCTCCAGAGCGGACTGTTAATTTAGAAACAAGATCATCCTATAGAGTTCCAGTTTCAGAGGAAGAAAGTTACTTGTGATCAACATATGTCTGAATGTCCCAAGTCCTGCCTTTCACGACAGGAGGTTATTAACCTCAAGGATGTTTACATGAAAACCCCCAGTCCGCACTGAAGACGTCAGTTAAAGGGAAAGCACAAACAAACCTTCACTCCTGTAAACACTGTGCTAGCCACTCGTGACTCAGACACGGGTGGGCAAGAGCTGGCTTACCGCTGTGAGTACGTGAAACAGCGTTTATTCTCGTGTTATTACCATCATAACCTGCACGTCTTTTTCCGTACAGCAACTATGAACCTACTTTTGCCCGCTCCTATGTACACAGATCAGCTCTGCATACATCGGTGTTGGGTACATTGAACCCCGATGTGACATGTTAATAAACATAAAATTATTTAAAAAGATAACAGACGTTTAAATCTGCAAAATCACCCTCAGAGTGAGTTCTGCATTTGCTTAACATGTTATAAAAAGGCAAAGGAGCCCGAAAATTCAGGAGCAAATAAAAACCTATTTAAATATATGGCTTGGATCATTTGGCAGCTTGAGCGGAGAGCAGACCCAGCTTTGCAGGGGAATTTCGGGAGGCCCCACATGGCTCTGGCAGTGGCCAGACACAAGGCAGGTCAAAGGTCAGCCTCCTCCTATGACAGTCTGCCTCCAGCAGGCCGCAACCAGCCGTTCTGAAATTCCTGCGTATTAGCCAATGTAACGAGAGCAGCTTTTAAAAATTAGCTTTTGTTCCAAAGCACTATAGTTCACATACATAGGCACTCTGGTGGCTTATCGTGTCTGTTTCTGTAAGGTTTTAATTTTTTAGCCACAGAAAAACAGCCGATCTTCAAAACATGAGATTAAGCGCAATCTGAACAGACAGACCCGTGTGCTACAGAGGCTCGTGGGGCTGGGAAAGGCTGTACCTGCGGTGGAAGGACCCCCCTCTAGTGGGAGGAAGGGGGTATTTCAACCTGCACGCAGGATCCCAGGTAGCCTTTGCAGTTAACCGGCAGCAGGAACCTGCTAAGATTTCCTGTTCCTTTTGGCATAAATGTGAAACTTAAAAAAAAAAAAAAATGAAGCTAAGTATTTTAAATGTAACCAACCCAAAACACCTATGATTCTTTCTATGTAAACAAGAAGTATATTTTTGTTTATCTGATTGGGATTTTAGTTATTAGTCAACCATCATCCTCAAATTTAATTGGGCTATAGTCACAATTTCAAGTTGAAACAAGAATTTAAATTAAGACAAGAATTTAAATTAAAACAACCCCAAACACCCATGATTCTTTATATGTAAACGAGAAGTATATTTTTGTTTATCTGATTGGGATTTTAGTTATTTTTAATTGGACCATAGTCACAATTTCAAGTCGAACAAGAATTTAAATTAAAACAAGAATTTCCCAGCTGGGAGATGAGCACGTGCTCAGGGGAGAGTCTCCCTGTTGTGAGGGCAGAGGCTGGGGGTCTGCGTTCACCTGCGTCATGACCTGACACCGCCTGGCTATTGAGTACACGCAGCGCGTTGTGCTTCGGGCAGACGCAGGGAAAAGGAGGAGCTGCACTCAGACATTCATCCCTGGGAGAAGTGTATTTAAACATTCATTTAAAAAATAAATTCAAAGTTAGCAACGACCAGAGGAAATTCATTTTCTTTTGAAACTTCAGTTTGGGGAGATTGAAAACAGGCAGTCTTATAAAATCGTTAAGAAAAAAGCCACGGGTTCTATCAAAAGTGAAATGAGGACATGATGACAAGGCTCTGCTGCTCACAGCTGCTGTCACAAATGCAGAGACGGCTCTGAGTGACAGGCCGCACGCCTGACACCCCGGGAGAGAGCGTGTCAAGGGTCCCAGGTACAGAGTGTGGGTCCAGGTACAGAGTGTGGGCTAACCACGAACACAGGGCTCCCTCGGTCCAAAGGAGGCCTCTCCACGCACTGGGCTCATTTCACCGCCGCCCCAGTCGCCACTCTGGAACACGAGCTCCTGAGAGGGTTCGTCTGCAGAGGATTCTAAAGTCACTGTGCAGGTTCCGCCGCTCAGCGGAGCGGCGGCTGGGCCGTTTGCAGGTCTTCCCATCCGCTCAGCACACAGCCTGCCCTTGGTTCCCTCTCCAGCAATTACCCTAAGAAGCCCCACCTCAGCCATATTTTTTTTTTATTTTTTAAAATATATGTTATTGAATTTTTACAGAGAGGAAGAGAGAGGGGTAGAGTTAGAAATATCGATGAGAGAGAGACATAGATCAGCTGCCTCCTGCACGCCCCCTACTGGGGATGTGCCTGCAACCAAGGTATGTGCTCTTGACCGGAATCGAACCTGGGATCCCTCAGTCCGCAGGCTGACCTCTATTCACTGAGCCAAACTGGTTTTGGCACCTCAACCATATTTAGAAAACCACTTCAATTTCCAATCATTCCATTAAGAAAATCAGGGAAATGTGGATTTATGAATCTGAAAGTAAATCTGGTTGTACTTTAGTTTTTCTTGAATTGTCTTCAGAATTCTTTGGATCTTCACCTCAAAAGTGGAGAATACTAATGTCCAGCAGCGTTTTCTTTAAAACAAAACAATGCTAAAACTATGTCCCATTTTAATCAAAAGTTTTTCTAAAATCAGGCTACACTGTCACAAAAGGAAAGAAAGTGACGATGACTTGAAATCATATTAAAGAACCTTATCCATATTTAAAGGAATGCAACCCCCAACTCCATACATTACCCCATTTCTCACACAGATTACTAAAGATGAACAAGTTGGATAATTACATGTTGAAAAAGGTGTGGGAAGTCGCTGAAAACATGGCCTCGCATGAGGGTGAGAACGTATAGAAAGAAGTGCAACTTGGCAAAACCCATCAAATGCATGTGCATGTGATTGTTAACCCCATTCCACTGACACAGTGGTACCTCGAGATGCGAGTGTCCTAACATACGAGATTTCTGAGATACAAGCCATTGAGCGAGCGATTTTTGCTTTGAAATACGAACAACATTTGAGATACGAGTAATTGCACAGATCGGCCCGCTGCACAAGACCCACCACCAGTTTACGGCAACTCAAGCGTCTCATAGTTTCCCACACCTCAAGGTTACGGAACGAATTAAACTCGTATCTCGAGGTACCACTGTATTTGATTTTTGGAAAAACAAAGAACTTACAAAACTGTTTACCAGAGCTTGTTTCTAACAGTAAATAGATGAAAGCAACCATCAAGCCAAAGGATCGTGTTTAATACACGATCACACAGCCACGCAATAGAACAAACCAGCTGGCCGCCTCCCCACCCGCCCACATGCATGAATTTCGTGCACCGGGCCTCTAGTTTTCAAACCTCCGTGTGCGGATAAGGAAAGATGTCCATGATATTGCATCAAGTGAAAAGAATCAGAATAGTGTGCATCATCAGCTACCGTCTGTGTTTAAAAAAAAAGTGGGGGTGGGTATATGCTTGATATACTTAGACTATTTCTGGAAAAATATGCAAGAAACACAACAGCAATTGTCTCAAAGGAGAAAAACTTATTTTCATTATATTGTCTTACAATGTAAGAACTTTTTCTTGCCAAGTGCATGTGATTCTTGTTCAAATAAAAACAATTAGCCAGTAATATTAAAAAATTGTTCAACATCAACAGTAGCCAGAGAAAAGTAGGTAGACATTTATGTTTGAAGTCGGTAAAGGTTAAAAATATAGACAATGCCTGTGCGTACAAGCAGATCCCACAACCCTTATGATGGCTGAGTCAACAAGACCAGACCTCCCAGGAAGTCAGTTTCCATTGTCCACCAACAGCCTCAGAACCTTTACTCAGCGATCTGTTTGCTAGAGAATTCACTATTGGTGATTTGTCATCCACTATTTCTATTTTAAGTGTTTGTACTACATCGTTATTTGCGATAACAGACACATCAGAAAAAATGTGCAAAACCAGGGAATGGTTAAATAAAGTATGGTATATTCACATGCTAGACCACTAAATACTAATGAAAAGCTCAAGTCTTTAGAAAAAACTTTATCACACAGGGAAATGCTATCCATTTGTTTCCTCTGCCTTCCAGAACATGTGCATGCTGGCAAAGGTCTTCCGCACTTCGGGATTTTTGAAACATTCCTTCGTGTTTTCTTTTAACACATTTACTTTTTTTACATTTAAATATTTGATCCACCTGTAATTATTTTGAAATAACAAGGGGTAGTGGTAACTCAGTTTTAATTTTCCCACTGAATAGCTGTGATACGAAATAATCCATTACTTTGTCCAGTGACCAGAGATACCATCTCTTCATGATAATTAAACATTGAAGTGATATAAATTCTGCTTCCAGTTCCAGGCATTGGGAAAAGGTATTCAATTCAAAGGGAATGGGAGTGAGGAGAGGAAAATGACAATAGTGAAAACCTGAATGAATATACAGTCATGGTATTTGTCCAAACTACAAAAAATTAAGATGCTCTTGGAAAAAATACCCTCGCCTAGATTAAAACACTATTTTACTTACAAAGTTTGCTGTGTCTGCTTTGGTTGGGTTACAAAGATCAATATACCAACTTGAACCTATTCCGTTAAGCATACTTTTGCCTACATGAAGGAGAATTCATAAATAAATTGCTCAAAACATGTCCCAGGATTTATGACAATTTAAAATGCAGGACAAACCCCTCCCCTAAGGCCTGTGCTTGCTCATGCATTCTCTCTCCCTCTCCCTTTTCCCTTTCCCCCCCTTCTCTCTCTCTCTCTCTCTCTCTCTCTCTCTCTCTCTCTCACACACACACACACACACACAACTCACAGTGGGTTTCACAGTTGGATTTTGGCAAGCTAGAAAACTGTTTTGTCTTTCTCTTTATTAATATTATCTCTTACTTCTAACATCATTTTCTTAGTTTTTTGCAAGCCATTGAAAAAAAGAATGCTTAAACAAAACATGTAAGGCCTTGCCAGCACGCGTCTCTTCCTTATAAATTCTCCTCATTAGCATGCGCAGGCCACATGACAGCCCAAGGACACAGCTGGCTCAGGCTACTCAGCGTTCGATTAGCTGGCGACAGCACACAGCGATGCCTTCTACTGACGCCGCTCCTGAGCAGAGCCACCGTGCTCCGGATGTTTGTAAAACGAACTAGAAACTGTCCCTCTACAGCAGTGGTTCTCAACCTTCCTAAGACAGCTCCTCATGGGGTAGTGACCCCCAACCATAAAATTATTTCTGTTTCTACTTCATCACTGTAATTTTGCTACTATTATGAGCTGTAATGTAAATATCTGATAGGCAGGATGTATTTTCATTGTTACAAATTGAATATCATTAAAGCATAGGGATTAATTACAAAAACAATATGTAATTATATATTGTGAAATATTTCTTTCTAATGACAAAAAAATGAAATTTTGTCTTGAATCGTGGTGTAGCATGGGCAAAAGTCTTCATATGACAACAATAAACTACATTGCTAGATTTTGCTACACCGAGGAGCGGTGTGTTGGTTCCTAAGACCATGGGAAATAGGTGTTTTCCAATAGGTGACCCCTGTGAAAGGGTCGTTCGACCCCCAAAGGGGTCGAGACCCACAGGTTGAGAACCGCTGCTCTATAGGAAACCAGTAAATGTTCATTACGAGGATCAATTTCATCTCTGCACTCAAAAAAGCATAAGCTTTTAATACCAGATATTTGCTTTTAAGGCACAGAATGGATATGTTATAATGATCCTTTTCACTCACATTGTCCCCTACACTAGGATGTTGGCTGTGTTTTCCCATCTGAGGCTGTTAAACTTAACACAAAGGTTGTCAACATGGTGGGTACACTCTACTTCCTACCTGTGACAAGTGTAGATTGTCGTAAATCCTGGGACATGTTTTGAGCAATTTATTTATGAATTCTCCTTCATGTAGGCAAAAGTATGCTTAACGGAATGGGTTCAAGTTGGTATATTGATCTTTGTAACCCAACCAAAGCAGACACAGCGAACTTTGTAAATAAAAATAGTATTTTAATCTAGGCGAGGGTATTTTTCCCAAGAGCATCTTAATTTTTTGTAATTTTGGACAAATCCCGTGACTGTATATATAGCCTCACTTAAGATTCACAAGCAGGTCATGACCTCAGGATATGGTCAGAGAAAAGAGACCTTGAGAGCAGAGTGCACAAACAGCCACCGCAATGCCATGTGCTTTTAGAGGCCTTGCCATCCCAGGATGGAATCTGTTTCTCTCTCTAATCTGGGAGGGGCCTGTGCTCTGCTGACCAGAGCGCAGCAGCGGGAACCATACTGTTCTCCTGCCAAGTCCAGGAGTCAAGAGGCCGCGCTACTGCTAAGCATCCTCTGGCAGCGCCACCGGCGGCAGGTGAGGCAGCCCGGCCGGCTTGCTGCAAGGTAAGGGAACATGGTGCCGTCACCACCAGCCTCGCCCGGGGCCGCCAGCTCCACGGAGCCCGGCCATTAGCTGCCTGAAGGGAGAAGAGCCCAGCGGAACCCGGACCCACTCCCGTGCCAGGCCCCACCGTCAAACTGCGGGGTTGTGAGCCGCGTAAATGGCGGTTGTGCTGAGCACTAAGTTATGGGTTGGCTTGTTGCATAGCAACAGCTAAGGAATACCCGGGCTACCACACAGTAAAGTGACTCGAGGTGGCATGGATCTGCTGGCACAGTTCCCGCAGAACGCCATGATACAGGGACCCGGCCAAGTCCTCTTCCATCTCCACTCGCTGCTCAAGTCGACCTCCGATGGTCACTGTGGTCCCCAGGAGGCTGACAGTGCGGTCCTGCCACCTCCCGGCTCCCCAGCGCCAGCACTTCCCCCCCAGGCACAGGTGCGGCCGGACTGGCCTCCTCTGGTTCCCCAAAAGGACCCTTTCTCCCCTCAGAAGCTTGGCCCTGGCTGTCCCCTCGCCCAGGACACTCTGCGGCCGCATTTCCCTGTGACTGGTCCCTCCACGTGGCTCCCAGCGGGCAGGTGCCTCCCCACAGGGCCCAGGCCCCGCCCCCTGTGCCTTCACGAACATGCAAACAGCACAGAGCAGGGACTCCGGTTCATGGCTGCATGTTTCTGACACAGAAGAGTGATCAACCAATAATGTTTCATGAGTAAATTGTATGAAAGGTTGAGGACTGGAACACAAACAGTAAACAAATGTGTGTTTATTAACCCACTTTCACATAGTTCATCATGGCTCAGGTATAGATGTAGCAAGATCTAAAACATGCTCTACCTGATGTGAAGGTAAAGTCTGAGGCACATCTGGCTGATGATTCACATACTTGCCTTACATATGTGTTATCCAAAAACAAAAGCCGGCTTTACTATGTTTAATAATGATATGTGCGCATTCGGTGCAGTTGTCCCTCTAGCATCAATTTTCCTTCCTTTAAAAGGATTAGGAGTTTTTAAGTGGATGGCAATGAAGGAAGAATGTTGCTCAGATAGATCTTTTCTCCCTATTTCTAAATCAAATACAAGAATTTGTAATAACTGTATTGGACCAAGAAATGACTACCAGAAATATTTTAAAGGACACATACATTTCGCAATCCTTCCAAAGTACCTTTTCAAAGCGATCTCAGTAAAGTCTGAGCTATGACGGCAGAGGTAGGAATCTGCTGCAGGTCTTCGCCGTGAAGAGACCAGCAGGCTTAAGCGCCACCCTGGCACTCAGAGGCTTCACTGGCACAGTGCCACGCCTACGCCACACGTGGGCTCCTGGCCACACAGTGGAATGGAGCCCAAGTGTAAGCCCCCCAGTTACACACGTGGGAAGTTCAGAGTGCTGTTCCTGAAGAAATCACACGTATGCAAATTACTCATTCCTACACTTTTAGTGTTCGTTAAGAAATACAGGCTACGGGACCATGAAAAATATGGACCAAAATGTATCAATTCAATGTTTCATCTGTTTTTTTCTAATACAAGTGTATATACAAAATGTAAATTATAAACAAAACTTTAGAAAACAGCATACTTTCAACAAAAGCAATGCTTTCGTAATTACCTTCAGATATTCCTATTTTATTAAAGCAGAAAGTAGATGATAGTAAAACACGATTCAATGGGATTGCTTTACTTATGTATTTCAAGTGAACATCTATTTCTTATGGTTTTCTGTGCTTATAAGTTCAATTTGATGACGGAAAATGAAAAAAGTTATGGTTGTGCAAGCAGTTCAAAGTTTACTTTTGAACACTAAGCAGGTGGTAGTTTATCTAAACTTTATAAAAATTCAGATAATATTAATTCATCTTCCATTGTGTTGTATACTTTGTGAATTCTGTCACAATTCAATGCAATTTTAAGGAATACTTCCCTCTTTACCCAGGTATCTACTCATTCATCTATAAATTGATACAAAAAGTTTTTCAAGTTTACTATACTATATTTATACATTTACTCTAGTTGATTAATTCAAGCGCTCTCACACATAAAGCAATAATACAAACTCTGTTTTGTAATGATACTTCCTAAAGAGACAGTTTTGTGATTTACAAGTAACCGGCGAGATCTGCAAAGGGAAGAAAAGCTGACCGTACTCACCAGCACGCTCAGCTCAGAAGAGCACGCTGACAGCTGTCACCAGACCGTTATGCAGAAGAGCTCCTGACACGGGCTGTGCAGCCCACGGCCAAGGCCGCGCCAAGGCTACCCCGTGTCTCAGGAAGGAGCTGAGCGAAGGATGACGGAAACCGATTGGCCAAGCATGAAAAGGTGTTTTGAAAACAGCATTTTTAGCTCAACAAACTCGGCGTCTCTCGCTGCCCCCCAAGGGCTGTTTGCTCATTCCTCATTCGATTTCGTGTCTTTGGCTTCTTTCTGCTGGTCCTCTCCCGCATCACGTGCCTGAGGGCCCCCCCGCCCCAACTGTCACCAGGGTTTGCATGTAAGAAAAACGACAAATGACAAGACTTCTATCAAAATAGATTGGTTTTAAACACCCTCAAACAGCGGCGACCACAGACTTTTATTCCAAGTTTAATCTGTTTAGGACTCTCTCGATTACCACACTGGAACAGAAAGACAACTCAATCAGAGAGAGAAAGAATATAAGGCTAGTGATACTTAAATTTTAACCACAACTTTTTACCTTTTTCCTTAAAACGATTCTGGTGTGAGGTAGGGCTTATTTAGAAGAATCTGCCTGTTTAACGGGGTAGATAGTAACCGCAGCCGAGGGAGTCTCTAGGGAGTCTCTCGCTCAGGTGCCATTCGCCCAAAGAAGCTTGCTCAACCGGCCACACCAACCCCGCCACCCGCCGCGCTCTCTGCCCACCGCGCTGTCTGAGATTAGCCTTATCTGCCAAGGGCACCAATAACGACAACTTCAAACCCGGGGCGTCAGCAGCGAAGGAAGCGGGGCCGGCACAGGAAGTTCTGGAAGAGGCCAAGTCACAAAAAAGAGTCTGTTTTCAAGGCAGCTAACTGTCAGCGTACACCACTCCACTCACCCCTTCCGCTCCCCCAAATAGGCGCAGCTTCTAAAAAACGGTGCCCCAAGAGGAGGCCTTCCAGAGGGGGTGTGAGCTGGGTGAAAAAGCCACTGTGTGTATCTGAATGTCTTAGAGCTCAAAACTGTTTAATATCAATCCCCCAGAACAGTGGTCGGCGAACTCCTGAGTCCACAGAGCCAAGTATCCACAGGACGACGATGGAAATGTCTTTGGAGAGCCACATTTTTTTCAACTTACACTTCTAACACCCAGGCCGTGCTATTTTGTGGAAGAGCCACACTCCAGGGGCCAAAGAGGTGCATGTGGCTCTAGAGCCGCAGTTTGCTGACCTCAGGTCTAGAAGAAAGGGCCATAAAAGCCTTGTCTCTAAAGAATCTCTAGCCTCGAACAGTCAAAAAGTTATTAATCACTCAAGAGCTGGGCACTGTCCCACAGAAAATAGTCAGGAAGAGAATTACACTCATCTGCTCACTAAGAACATGTGATAACTACACTCATCTCACTGAGAACACGTGACAACTACATGCATCTGCTCACTAAGAACACGTGACAATTACACTCATCTGCTCACTAAGAACACATGACAACTACACTCATCTGCTCACTAAGAACACGTGACAATTACACTCATCTGCTCACTAAGAACACATGACAACTACACTCATCTGCTCACTAAGAACACGTGACAATTACACTCATCTGCTCACTAAGAAAACATGATAATTACACTAAGAACACGTGATAATTACAGTAAGAACACGTGACAATTACACTCATCTGCTCACTAAGAACACGTGACAATTACACTCATCTGCTCACTAAGAAAACATGATAATTACACTAAGAACACATAACCACACTCATCTAAGAACACGTGATAATCACACTCATCTGCTCACTGAGAACACGTGACAACTACACTCATCTGCTCACTAAGAACACATGATAATTACACCCATCTGCTCACTAAGAACACATGATAATTACACTAAGAACACGTGATAATTACAGTAAAAACACGTGACAATTACACTCATCTGCTCACTAAGAACACGTGATAATCACACTCATCTGCTCACTGAGAACACGTGACAACTACACTCATCTGCTCACTGAGAACACGTGACAACTACACTCATCTGCTCACTAAGAACACGTGACAACTACACTCATGTGCTCACTAAGAACACATGATAATTACACTCATCTGCTCACTAAGAACACATGATAATTACACTAAGAACACGTGATAATTACAGTAAGAACACGTGACAATTACACTCATCTGCTCACTAAGAACACGTGACAATTATACTCATGTGCTCACTAAGAACACATGATAACTACACTCATCTGCTCACTGAGAACACGTGACAATTATACTCATGTGCTCACTGAGAACACGTGACAATTATACTCATGTGCTCACTAAGAACACACAACTACACTCATCTGCTCACTGAGAACACATGACAATTATACTCATGTGCTCACTGAGAACACGTGACAATTATACTCATGTGCTCACTAAGAACACATGATAACTACACTCATCTGCTCACTAAGAACACGTGACAACTACCCTCATCTGCTCACTGAGAACACGTGATAACTACACTCATCTGCTCACTGAGAACACGTGAAGCTGAGGCCAGGCGGGAGGCGACAGTCCGCAGCCTGAAGCTGTGCAGCTCTGGGCCGAGACAGGCCCAGGCCCAGGCCGCCACCGCCCCTGCCGGTGCCACTCGCCTGCCACCGCCTCACTGAGAAAAGGATGCCCGTCGAGGACACGCCTGGACACGAACGAGTAAGGTCACTCTAAAACACCAGAAACGCGCGATCACAATGCTCTCCTAGAGAATCAGTTACCGAGAAGGAATCTCCCGCTCCATCACACCAGCGTCTCTATCGTGTGACAAAACAAAACAGGGGTCATCGGGTTAAAAGCCCGGGCTGCAAATAGGAGAAGCGATTTTTCAAAGGAATCTCTTGCAGCAAAAGAAGGCAGCCACTCTGGTAAGAGTTCGGCAGCTTCTGCGCGGGTGAAACTGGCCCCACCGCACGGGCCAGAAAGCCCACTTCCAGGCGTTCCCCGGGAGGAATGAAGACACAGCCACGTGAAAAGCTGCCTGAGAAGGTTTGCTTTATTCATAACTGTCAAAGCATACACTGCAGACAGTACCAACGCCCACTGAGTGGCAAATGGATAAACAAAGCCCCAGGCCACCCTGATGGGACAGAAAACCAGTCGCCTGCAAAAACAGGAATGAACTCCTGAGAGAAAGCAGCGACACGGAAGAATCTCAGATACCTCTGCTAAGTGAAAGAAGCTAGGCTCAAAAGCTCCTACTGTGCGATCCCTTCTCTGTGCACAGGGAAGGCAGAGCTAGGGAAGGGAAACAGATCGGTGGTTGCCAGGGGCTGGGTGCAGAGCGAGGGGCTGCTCCAAAGGGGGAGGGGGAACTTTTCGGGGTGATGGAAACGTTCCATTAGAAATGCTCTAAGGTTCTATCAGAACACAATTCTTCACGGATTATGGTGTTTGGCGTTTCATAACACAATACCCAGAATATGTTAGCTTTTCCAAACACACAAACTAGAATTAAGATACTTTCCCCTAGTTTCTCATCATCAACATGCCTTTGATTGTCATTGCAGAGTATAACTTTTGTTTTGTTAGAGTGATCTAAGATCGTAGAGTTGAAATTTTCAGTTGATAACTTCTGGAGATTTCCTGATTTGTGAATTGCTACATTTTTCTATGGGGATGGGAGTTGAACGTTTTGATCAGAGAAAACAACTGTAGGTTGTTTTTCGAAGCTGAAAAGTAATTATGTGTCTAATAAAAAAAACCATCTTTGTTATTTAATACAATTGCATACAAATTTGAACTTGAACATGAAACGAAAACCAGCAAGTCAACTTAAAACCAAACTACAGCCCAAACTGGTTAAAGTAGTATGTGCAGATTGAGACATGAAAACATTACACAAGCTTCAAATCAAAACTGCAGCAACATTAAAGTTAAAGCAGTGTGCACAAGTTAAGACAAGACTGGATTATACAACCTTCAGATCTAACGCATTGGCACTCGCCTCTTCGTAAGAGTACCTTTCCTTATGGCTCAGAAATTCTGAAGTTCAATTTTTAAACTTCAGATCTTTTTAAACATATATTTTTATTGGTTTCACAGAGGAAGGGAGAAGGGGAGAGAGAGAGAAGCTTCAATGATGAGAGAGAATCACTGACTGGCAACCCAGGCATGCGCCCTGACCAGGGATCAAACTGTGACCTCCTTCCTGGTTCATAGGTCGATGCTCAACCAATGCACCACACCTGCTGGGCTAAAATTCACATCTTAAAACACTTTTAAAGGCTCACACATTTCCATCTGTTGGTAAGTCAGTCTCAATAACTCTAGGAGATGTGTGAGAAAACCGAGTTATTGAGCTTACACTATAAAAGTACTTTCTACTTTAGAAAGTAGCCAAAAGCTTGAAATACAGTCTTCACTTTTGAAAAGCTTAATTTTTGCCTGAACCACCAACTCTTAGTAGGCTCTGTCAACATTTTTATACTAAGTAGACTCAGTTTTGTTCATATAAATTCCTTACAGCTTTTTAAACAAAAACCAAGTTTCTGCAATAAACAATGTATAGCCAAACTTAAAAAAGAAACGAGCTACTTGGCAATAACCTTCATTTATGTCTTTTCCCCCCACAAAGAATTTATAAACAACTCTAGCCAAGGATATGGAGTGGCCTAAATTGTTATCTAGACCAGTGGTTGGTTTCCAACCAGAAACAATCTAGTGCGCAGCACCCTCCCTAAGTCCAGGGGGCTTTTGTGGTCGTCACAGGTGGGGGTCAGGGTGGGGGCTGCCCGTAGGGGACACTACAATGCAAGGGCAGCTTCTTTACAACGAGGCCCAAAATGTCAAGATATAGGAAATCCCAGCTGCTAATATCCAAAAGCATCAGCAAAGGAAGATCTTGACTCAAATCACTGTTTACAGCAATTCCAGCGGTGTCTGGGACAAAGGGTACCTCACCTCAGCTGCTGAAACGGTTAAACTGCCTGTCACTGTGTTCGTGGGAGAAGGCCCACAGAACCAGGGTTCCACCGAGGACCCACTGCTAAAGTAAATGCCGTGAGACAAGTTTTTCCTCCAGAAAGAAATTCTCCAGCTCAGTGACTCTGCACAGGCAGGTAAGTCTACTCATCAGAAATGTGAGCTCAGTGCCGTATTTTATTTTTACAAGGGAGGTGGGGTGCCAATTATATTTCATACAAACTCACTATTTAAAAAAATGGGGAACTGGGTAAAAGTCGAAAGTAAAAATAACCTCTGAGATCACTAACACCTGTTAGCATGTGTACAGTATATGCATGTGTATGTGTGTGTCTGGGTGTATCTTAGCCCTATCAACAATCTAAATTAGTCAAATCAGACATTTGCTTGAAATCCGTTAAATCTATTATTTATTTCAAGATTCCCTTTGTACTCAATAGGATATTTGGTACACAAGGTATACCTTCAGAATTTGCTATAAACCAGACAAATGCTGATAGCAAATAGCAAACTGCTCTTGAAAAAAGTGGGCATCCTATCTAATAAAAGAGTAATATGCAAATTGATAGTACCTCTGCTACACCCACAAGCCATGCCCACAAGCCAATCAGGAGTAAGTATGCAAATTAGCACAACCAAGATGGCTACAGCCATGGAGGGAGCAGGAGGTTTCAATATCCCCAGTAATGAAGGAAGCCAAGCTTTTCACACACCCTGGCCGGCCTAGGCCTCCACTTGAGGCTACACAGTTTCAGTTTTAGAGGATAAATAAATCCCAGATACCAGGGCCTCCACTTGGGTTGCTGGGGGCATGGCTGGCCTGCAAACCACCACAGGCTCCTCGCCCAGGCCACCCCACACCCCAAGGTACCCCTAACCTGATCTGGGACACCCTTCAGGGTAAACCAGCTGGCCCCCACCTGTGGTCAAAGATGGCTGCCCCTACGTGGACCCAAGATGGCTGCCACAAGATGGCCAGCAGGGGAGTACAGTTGGGAGGGACCAGACCTGCAAGGGAGAGTAGTTGGGGGCAATCAAGCCTGAAGGTGAGAGCAGTTGGGGCATGGGGGGTGGTCAACCTTCAGGGCAGGACAGTAAGGGTGACCAGGCCTGCAAGGGAGGGCAGTTAGAGACTAAAAGGCTGGCAGGGGAGCAGTCAGACTTTCTAAATAACGTCAGAATGGCGACTCCCAAGGAAAGCTTGATATACTTTTAACTTCAGATGCATTTTCACCAGTGGGGTTCAGAGTACCCCTGTAGCCACAGAAGATGTTGTGAGGATGAGGGTGACATTCTTATTTATTCAATTCATATTATACTGTTTTCATATTCCATTAGTTTGTGAAAGAATCTGTTCTGTTTTCTTTTCTTATTACTGCCTATGTATCATTTCTGAAATACAAAGAAAATTAAGCCTTTCCATCAACTCATATTTACAAAGCCAGGGAGTTAAAAACAACAAAAACCCACACTCACTGACCTGAATGGACTTAATCACTATTACACAAAACTGCAGTTCAAAACCTACAAAGAGCTTCTAAGTTTGGCCACTGACATTCACCAATGAGGGCTGACCTAACACTGCTGCATCCCTACTACAATGTGAGTAGAGCAGGGAAATTCAATAGTATATCCTGGTATATGACTCACCCCTTTTAACAAACACTCAAATAAATACAAACTTAATTTAAAATGGAACTAACAAGTACCATGAGCAAGCAATAACAATCAAGGTTAACATTGTCCCTTCGTTAATCTACCTTTTTTCTAAAATCTCATTTGTATACATGTCACAGGTGAAAATATTATGTATAGTCACCTGCAGAGAAAACATTACTACACATTGAAGTGAAGGTAGTTAATATTCAGAACTTACTTAAGGCCATTTCTCATATTCTTCAAAACACAAATTTCTTAGATTCTGCCTCTAAATCAATATTGATAAACTAAATCAAAACTACATTCTCATGTAAGATCCTCTATTATTAAATTTTCAGAATTCTAAAATTTAATTGATTTGAGAGAACTCTTGTACCAAAAAGTAAGCATTTACATAAGCAGTAGCAACAGCAGAGCAAATGAACAGACCTAGAAATTATACAGTCCGCAGAGTGGAACAAAAGAAATTTATAAACTAAGTAGCCGTAGTTGATTGCTACTAGTTGGATTAAATGCGCGTCTTCATTAATCTACTATAGTTTGTGTGATTGACTTTACTTGGAAATGTCATCGGTGTCTAGATTGCCACATTCTACTTGAAACACCTACAGGGGGAGACCGAGGAGAACACCCAATGATCCCCAAGTCGTCAGGACAGAGAAAGGCTGAAAGGCAGAAATGCAATATTCCCCAAAGACGCTTCGCATTTAATTAAAACCGGAGAGCACAGGCAGAGGGAGAGGAGATTTTACAAGCTTCGACTTTGCTCTGCCTTTGAAAAAGTGCTGTGAGTTGGTTTTCCCGCCAAGGAAGGTTGATGATCATGCACTTGGCTCCAAAAAGCAGTTATTACACAAATGGAAACCTGTCTGAGCAGAGCCGGCCTAGGTCAACCCTGCTCCTGGCAACGCGCCAGGAAGCAGCCAATGGGAAGCAGCCAGTGAGGCAGCAGCCCCGCCCCGCGCCCGCCGCCCAACCGAGTTCCTGCAGGGCCGGCGTCAGGCCCCGCCCACCCCGCCC